>JAKCPI010004489.1:0-123223 GCA_023213315.1 Euborellia annulipes | reverse complement strand
GTGGCGGATCCAGAGGTGTTCCCCGGGGGGGGTAATCTGGAGTGACTGGTCGCACAGAACACAATTTTTTCTTAATTTCGGTAATTTAAAGGCGCATTCTGTACTTGTTTGCCAGAATATAAATACAAATCAAATTTTTAATTATTAATTTTTAAAATTTTACATTAAAAATACATTTTTTTTCCAAAACAAGTATTTTTTTCAAATCTCAGGGGGGGTAATTACCCCTTTACCCCCCCCCTTGTATCCGCCCTTGAGTCAGTGGCTGTTTTTCTATAGACAGGAGAAGAAGCAGGTGCAGCCAAAAAACAAAAGCCTCCTATTAATACAATTTTATGAGACGTTTCGGGTGAATTTCATCTACCCATCTTCAGTCCTTCCTACATAAGAAATACAGTACATTGTAATGATATTATAAATTAGTTAGAATATTTAAATAACACTTACAAAATTTCGGAACCAATGACCTGATTTATTATGGATTAAATGTATAAAAATAAAATTATTTTGAGAAATGTTGAAGTAGTTATATATGGATCCTGTTATGCATTAGTGTGTCAAGAGCCAAAAAAATTAAAAATTGAGTTAAGCACGGAATATTGTTTCAAATGCTATAATTAATAGTATTTTTTATGAAATATGTGCTAAAAAAATTTATATTTAATGTTATTTGCACAATTGACAAAAAAATTATATATAATCCAATGAAAACAAAAAACTTTAATGTTAATTTTCTCAAAACTCGGTAGCTGGCACTTGACACACTAATGCGTAACAGGGTCCATATATGATCGTGACGTGTTGTTTTTTTAATCATTCTCACTAAATAAATACGATGGCCAGGACATATGATACATAAATTTACATGTATTGCCCTATAGACCAACTCCGGGACTTTTAACAATTTTGTAAATGTATCTGAATATTTTGTAAGTGTTATCTTAAATATTCTAACTAATTTGTAATATCATATGTATTTCTTATGTAGGAAGGACTGAAGAAGATTCATCCGAAATTAAATTGTATTAATCGGAGGCTTTTGTTTTTTGGCTGCACCTGGTCCTTCTCCTGTCTATTTTATATATAAGTTCGACACTCCCCTAGGGTGTGAAAATAAGCTTTTGATCAAAATCGGCCAAAGAGTACTAGTACTTTACTGATGTACTTTTTCAGTTTTTTTCGATTTTCTCTAAATTCGCTCCAAAGATTTTTTTTTTAAATTCATAAATCAATTATTTTTTAGATGCTCTTTAAAATGTATATTCTCATTTTGCCATTGAAATCTTCTGAGGACCACTTTACTCCTGTACTCCATAGAAAAGACAGGAGAAATGGTAACAAAATATAAATATTTTCCCATACTTATAAATTTTACATCTTGAAAATCGAATGTACCGGTACTGTCAAATATATCTCGACACAAAAAATCTGGTGCGACCAATCACACCAGATTTTTTTTTCAAATTTCAATCACTTGTTGAACTTTTTGCGCTTTTATAGTTTTTAGAATGGGAGAGTAACTATTTAGTTTTTTTTTCTCTTCTGTATAAAAAATAACCTGGCCTGAATGAAAAATGCCCGGCCACCTGACAGGTCGTAGAAGAGGCAGGGCAGGCAGGCTGCGTCTGCCATTTCATTGATCAAGTCCCCTCATATGAATTTATTTATTTAAATTCCCCCCCCCCCCCCTCTCGCGTAATTAATAAAATCTTAAAGGCAAGGCAAGACAACGTTTCGGTTATTATCCTGGCAATGGGCGGCTGGTAATCAAGGCGTAAGCAAGTGCCAGGGGCGGACCCAGGTCTCTCGTGATTACTCCTAAATGAACGAGGCTTCTTTAGAAAACATAAATTAGAGATATTTTTTAATAAAATAGATTGATATTAATTTGAAATTCATCCTAATGACTTATCTATTATTATAGTTATTAAAAGAAGAGGCTTCTCGTTAAAATATTTTCTTTAATCATTCAAATTTTATAAGAAGAAAGAATCACATTAATTGTTTAATGAATATTTAAGCAAATCATACCAATGACTTTATGATAAATATTTATTATCATTTAATATTTCTTTTAATGAATCATTACAAGGTTAATGCTTATATTCAAGCAGGCAGGCTTCTTCACTCGTTAATTAATAGGGAGGTATATATTTATTAATTTAATCCGGAAAAATTTGAATAATGCATAGATGATCATTTAATTTACTTGCTTTTTATTAATTCAAAGCTTTATTAGCCTGCTAGACCCTCGTATTAATTCACAACACTTCGCAGACGATATAATTTAAATTAAATTTTACCGCTTAGAACGGGAAACGAACCACTGGCTGGTTTTGAATCAACAACTCTATTCTTACACTAAAGAAAAGATGCCTCACATTTTAAAATGTTTACTTCTCGGGATCCCCGTTTATTTACCCGAGGTGCTTTCGTGCACGGAGACACACACCTCAAACCCAACCGGCCTCTGGCCGTAGCCATCTACCGGCACATCGTGAAGTTACATTATTTCCTGTCTCTAACGTCTCCTCCGCGTTCGTTTCTAGCTATTGAACTAATCCTTATTTCTGGTAGAGGGAACCTTCTTAACGTCCTTTCCACAGGACTTTCTCTCCTCGTGGATTTGCCTGGGGGCTATTGTGGTGAGATCCAATATTCCAATTCAGGGCTTGCTTGAGGATTTGTTTACATTAAATGAATATTTTTATTTAATGAAAAAATCCCTCATGCTCCGGGTTTGAACAGGGATCTTCTTTGTAGAAGCCGACACCCTAACCCGCTACACCAGCGAGCCTCCTAGGAAAAATATAGGGCTCTCAACAAAATTGTAAAACTTTCCCGATCCGATCTCCTAAATTCTACTGGATTAATTGTTTCCGAATTTATTTTTGTATAGATGAATTTTTGCGGAAAAGCGCATAGTTTTCGAGATATTTGCGAAAAACCATCTTCCCGCAACTTTACCGGCTTATTCCCGCTAAACGCCCCCGTATTGCAAGTGCTATCTTTCCATTACTAAAATGCAACCTATTCTGAAAATATTAGCCTTCAGAAAACTCATGCCCATTTTTTGTCGCCACTATTATATGAATGTTTATAAATAAAAACCTGATACTTTCTTTTTTTATTTACAAACCGGAAAGCGACTTGATTTTGGTATTTGTTTGGTTCATTCATAATTGTAGATGACGATTGATAAAAAAACAAAATAGGTGATCTTAGGTTTGTGGTGTGTATATAGGCGGATGGAAAGGAGAAGGAGATGGAGATGGATGGCAGGCACCCAGTGGCCAGGCCCCTCTCGAATGCTGCTGAAGGTCCCTCTTTTAGAACCAAAACGAACAGCAGGTTTGTGTTTGTGAGAACCCGCGGAGCCCCGGGGCAGAGCCCCCTGGCCCCCGGCCGGCCGGCAACTCGCTCCAGCCACAGCTCCTAGACTAGCTTTTTTTTTTTTTATTTTTTTTTAATTTTATTTCGATTTTTTTTTTCTCCCCGACACGTAACTAGATCATTGGTTTGACCTTGGACAGACCTTGTAAGCTTTCATTAGTCTTTTATAAAGTAATATTTTATAGAAACGTAGAAATTTATAGGTAACATATGTTATTTGATATATTGTTTTTTAATGATTGAATTAAAAAAAAAAATCTGGTGTGACTGGCGCACAGCTCACAACTTTCTATTACCCTTCGGTACACTGTGCTGTTCACACCAGATTTTTTTGTTTCGAGATATATTTACTTTCCCATAGCATCTTAGTTTCAAACTTGACTCAGATGGCGCTGAGTTACGAATGCTTTTGTAAAGTGTACTTCAAACAATTTTCACGAAAAATTTCACTGATATACTTATTAAAGAGCATCAAAAATATAATTGATTTATGAATTTTAAACAAAATCGTTGAAGTGAATTTTGAGAAAATCGCAAAAAACTGAAAAAATACATCAGTAAAATGTACTTCAAACAATTTTCACGAAAAATTTCACTGATGTACTTATTAAAGAGCATCAAAAATATAATTGATTTATGAATTTTAAACAAAATCGTTGCAGTGAATTTTGAAAAAATCGTAAAAAACTGAAAAAGTACATCAGTAAAGTGTACTTCAAACAATATTCACGAAAAATTTTACTGATTTACTTTTTAAAGAGCATCAAAAAAATGGTTGATTTATGAATTTTAAACAAAATCGTTGGAACTGATTTTGAGAAAATCGAAAAAAACTGAAAAAGTATATCAGTAGGCCCCTAAAGTACTAGTACTTTTTGGTCGATTTTGATTAAAAGCTTATTTACACTAGTTTGGGGGGTGCCTAACTTAAATATAAAATATCAACCTCGTAGCTCGTTTCCTTCATGATTAAAAATGTCCAAAAATGGACCAATTTTTTTGGACTCAGGGGACCTGATCGCAATACTTTCTCTCTCTATATATAAATAGGGTAAGAGAAAGTAAAAAAGCACTTTGAGTATTTTTGAGCGTTAAGCTCCTGGAGCCTAAATTCCTGTTATTTCAATTTATAATTCTTTCAAGGAAACCAGACCACGGAGCCATCATTCAATCCCGACTACTTTTTAATTAACTCATTTTTTATTTCTACTTAGAGACGTACCAGCAATTAATTAACCAGGCTAGTACCCCCCAAAAAGACTGGCAAATTTTCGTTGAGAGAAAGAAAGAAACCGAACGATAATAATTCATTTGTGTTTGGAAACAGTTGCATTCGTATGATGTATTAAGTGTTAGCTTTGGATTCCGCCTGAGGCCCTCTCCGGATTTTCAAGGCCTTCTCTCCATCTCCAGTCTCCGCTTCTGCTCCTGCTCCTCACACGTTATATATAAATAAAGCCAGGGAGAGAGAGAGAGAAAAGAAGGCCCCGGGAAATAAAGCGAGACGTGCGAGATGTCGGAGAGGTAATTGTCATGTTGTTATAATTATTTCAAGAAAGATCCAGGCGGTTGTTTGTCTGCTCTGCTCTTGATTACGAATTATTTAATTCATTTCTTCAGACTTGAATATTAACACAGATGTTAAAAAAAATAAAAGAAGATTTAGTTTAGTCGTCTTGGATCATTTTAAATAATTTCCCTCGAAAATATTCTTAATCACGAAAGCCCATTTGGAATTCTCGTCTTAATAAGTGCTTAAAGTATTTCTTAATTTTTAAGAATTTATCTTAAAAAAAAAAATATTTTAATTAGATCCAATTTTATTAAAATCTTAGTTTAATTATATGAACCTTTTATTTTATAACTCGTTATCCTGTTTGTAGAGGGCGAGAGAAGTTGAATTCAAAAGCTTGCTTGGCCTTGATCTGGGATTTAAATTTAACAATTTTTAAATCGGTTTAAAAAAAAAAATCATTTTTTGTGAAAAAATAAAAAAAATCTGGTGTGACTGGTCGCACAGCACAAAACCTTCTCTGTACTGTGCTGTCATTTTTTTGTGTCGAGATATATTTAGTTTCCCATAGCACCTTAGTTTTAAACTTGCGTTGACTGCTTGAAATAAACTATGGTTATTTTTCAAAATTTTAATCTCATATTTGGATATTTTATACACAATAGAGAATCCTAAATAAATACAAAATCTCATAAGAATTGGAAAATTCTTTTTTAAATGTGTAAAAAGTTAAGGGGACACCCTTTTGACATGCAAATCCCCATATGGGGATTTAACATTCCGAGTCGGAAAATGAATGTGAAAAATTTGGTGTGACTGTCGCACAACACACACACACAATTCCAATCTCCTAGCTCAATTCCTTCATGCTTAAATTTGAACCCAGATAGACACACACACAGACAGACAGACCATGTCGCGAAAACCACTTTTTTGGATACAGGGGACCTCAAAACGGGTATATCCATCAAAATCTCGACATCGAATTTTTGACATGAATCCAATACTTTTTCTCTATATATATTAATATATATGGACCCTGTTATGCAATGGTGTGTCAAAGACCAAATATATATTAGTATATAATAGCCAATTTTGAGAAAATCGTAAGTAATACTTTTGTTGTTTATTCCCAACTTACTTTCTATATGGACCGTTTATTTTGAAAGTGGTGTATCTCCATTTTCTATTGTTTCAAGAAAATGAAAGGTTAGCATATCTGTTTATTAAAAAAAATCTATTTAGCAACCAATTTTCAATTGTACATAACATGGGAATTTTTTAAGAAATTTACCACTGGCTAGTTATACATAGAAAATTTACATTAATTTAAGCTTAAATTATGTGATATCTCATTTTTTTCACTTTAAAAATAAACGGTCCATATAACTAACTAACGCACAGCAGATTTGAAGGGATTTATTAAACAAATAAAAACAATCTGAAAGTTATTATAATAGATCGTCGATAGATGGCTTCTGCTAATGGTTTGAGATGACTTTCAAGACAGCCTAGAGGGTGGAACTTCGAACAACTTCGCCTGTTTTCCCTAAGGCCATACGGTATCCCCTAACGTGCTTTAGACTACATAAAAATTATTCCTGATTAAAAAGTATACCGGAATCCGCTTTTATTACCCGAGTTGCTTCCCCACCTTTAAAGTACTAGTACTTTACTGATGGCCGGAACAAAAGAATTAGAGGGGGGAGTTAAGGTAGCCTCCCCCTCCTTCCCCCTTTCTCTCTATCATCCCTCTCATCCTCAAAAATTTTCTTTTAAATTTTTTTTTTATCCAAACACCAACTCCCCAAGAAAAAAAAATTTTTTATTTTTTTTAAAAAACCCCACCCCCCCCCCCCCCCCCACCCGGGCCCCCGGGCACCCCCCCCCCCCCCCCCCCCAGAACCCGCCCCTGTAACTATGTACTTTTTGAGTTTTTTTCGATTTTCTCAAAATTCGCTCCCAACGATTTTGTTTAAAATTCAAAAATCACTTATTTTTTAGATTCTCTTTAAAATGAATGTTCTTATTTTGTGATTGAAATCTTCTGAAGACCACTTTACTCTTGTACTTCATAGAGAAGATAGGAGAAATGGTTGCTATGGTAACAAAATATAAATATTTTCAAAAAATTGACACAGTACACAACTTTCGATTGCCCTCGGGGCATGGTGTAGAGGTTAGCGTGGTAACCTCATATACCAAACGTCGCGGGTTCGGACCCCAGGCAGTCCGATGATTTTATTTAAGCCATCTGGATACCAGATGGCTTAAATAAGAATGCCTGGACCCCAATAATAGAAAAATTAATAAATACCGCACTATGATAATAAAGGTTTTTTTTTTTATTTAGGGGTGGGTGTGCTCAGGGAGGTATCTGCAGCTGATCTTATTCTAATAAAAAAAATAATAATAAAAATATAATCTTTGATTTTACTAGAAAATTTATTTATAAAAATTTAAATTTTTATATGAGTTTAATTTATAAAATTGAGAAAGAAGAGAATTGTACATAAATAATTAATATATCCCCCCCCAATTGAAAAAAAGATAAAAATTTCTTAAGCGCTTATCTTGCTTATCTTGAAGACGAAGAGGAAGCGGCGTCGACCTCGTAGGCGGCAGCTCTCTTTTACCTCCAGGTATTCTTGATATATTGTTAATTTATATTAGATCTATATGAGTATATGAAAATATGTATATTTATTTTCTAGTGCACTTTGAACGAAGACATCAGCGGCCTTCAAGCAGCTGAAGCTCAATGATGCCTCACCGGCTATTAAGAGAGCGAGAGTCCTTTTTTTATTTCTCCGAATTTTGATAAAAAAACAAAATAACAAAAACATTGATAATCTATAAAAAAAATAATTCTCTTCCTTCTCTTTTTAATTAATTGATAAAGAATATAAAACAAAAAAAATATACTTTTCTTTGATAACGTTGTGTCCTCAACCTTACCAAAAAAAAAAAATTTTTAAGGGCAGTAATAAGTAAAAAAATTTTTTTTTTAAGATTATATCTAAATGTAGTCTTAGTACTCGATCATACGATATACATATATATATTTTAATTTATTTATTTATTTATTTATCATTTTGACCACCCCATTTTTTTCCCTCTTAAAAAAAATAAATTAAAATAAGAAATTAATAAAACTTTATTTTCCCTGAATTATATTGCATTGTACTGTTATATTCTGAGATTATTGACAACCATCGTTTTATTTTATCTTTTAGACATGGGTCCTGAATAGATGAAGGATGAGATAAGTAATAATAAGTTAAAATATTAGGAGAACTCTTCTTTAAAGACAGGGAGGTTGTGTTTGAGGCTGTGGGGAAGGAGGCGACAAAGGTATGACATTCCCTGGACTGGACTGATGGGGTACATTGCCGCCCCAGTATGCGTTTCCCTGTTGCTTTTCCTCTTCTGATCTCACTGGCTGCTGAGTGGGCATGGCATAAAAAGAAGCTGCTGTTCTAAGAGCATCGGTTCTTCCATCTGGAGTCTTAGGAGTACTATTCGGTGGTTGATTATGATTTATTTGTGTAGAAGACATTGCAGGAGCGTTATTATTTATTCTAGGCGGATTTGAAAAGACATGGTTAGATTATTATCCTGTTGATTATTTGAGTTTGAATAAAACCGATTATCTTCTTTATTGTTGTTTCGAGGGTATCTTCTATTATTATTATAGTTATTCCAACCTGTAGATTGAACATTAGGATTAAATGTACTATCAACCATTGTTGGAGCTTCTAATTGATCAATTTTTATAAGCGCGTCTCGAAGAGCTTGATATTCCCTAGGAGTACTAATCAAAGCGGCCTGAACGTGGCTCTCGAATTGATTAATAATGGTTGATAATCGGGTTTGTTCATTAGAGAGATAAACAATATTTCTTATCCATTTATAGGAATTTTCAAAATAAGATACCCGAGACAATTGAAAGCCAGGTATATATTTTCGAGCATGGTAATTTTGAATAAATCGACTCTGAGCATCCATACTCCAGAATCGTTGTAAAAAGGCCTGCTCCAATTCCCTTAGATCCGAAAAATTATAATCATTGGCCCGAAACCATTCCAGAGCCGGTCCACTGAGACAAAAACTAAAAAGATCAGGTGCCTGATAAGGATCTAATTTGTATTTATAGACCATCTTCATAAATTCGCACCAGGTCTGCTGTGGATTTTGTTGCGAAATATCAAGTTGTCCACTACATTTTGCTCGTTCCGCCCATAGAATCTTAAATTCTTTTATATGATTCACCTGTTGGGTGGATTTATTTAAAGCGGAACTTATTTCCTTCCTAACTATATGCTGGAGATTTGATTCTTCGGCAGATTTATGCTGCTCAACCGGAATAGAGGTCACATCAGGTACCTCCCGAAGCTGTGTCAACTCGTTTTGTAGTTGACCGATTAATTTATTTTGTTCTAAATTAGCTTGCTTTAAATTTTCAATATCCCCTCTACAATTAATTTGACAGGATATTTCATGTGGCTCTAAAATTTTTTTTCTTAAATCTACTATTTCCTCTTCATTAATTCTCAGGCGAGTATCCAATTCGGGGGGTAGAGAGGGAGGTGAACAAGTTATATTATTCAATTTTTTTTCTAGAAATGTTAAACGATTATTCGTGTCCCCTAATTGGCGCTGGGCATCCTTTAAATGCAGTTTTACTAAATTAATCTCCGCATTTTGGGAGATTATTTGAGATTTAATTACTTGTTGCTCTTTAAATAATCTTATAAAATTCTGTTGATTATTCTTACACTCTAAATTGACATCATTTATTGATTTTTCAATCGCATCAAACCGGCCGTCCATTTTTAAAGATAGATCTTCTACCTTTGCAATTACTTTATTTAAATAACATATTATTGGTATGAGATCATTTGGAATAGAAGAAATTTCATTAGTGGGAAGAGGGTCGGCAAGTTCACTAGGAGGTGAGATTAAATCTAAAAGTGGGGGTGGCCAATCATTCCCTCCCGCTACTTCGAAGTCCTCCATGTCTAAATAATTAATGGATCCTTCCATTTTAAAATTATTAACTAATATAAGCTTATTATATAATCTAAAATTTCGCCTATTCTAATGCCTATTCAAAATCCCAGCTCCTCCACCACACTATGATAATAAAAGTTTGTTTGTTTAGGGGGTATGTGCAGCTGATCTTATTCTAATAAAAAAAAAAATAATAATAAAAATATAATCTTTGATTTTACTAGAAAATTTATTTATAAAAATTTAAATTTTTATATGAGTTTAATTTATAAAATTGAGAAAGAAGAGAATTGTACATAAATAATTAATATATCTCCCCCCAATTGAAAAAAAGATAAAAATTTCTTAAGCGCTTATCTTGCTTATCTTGACTGGTACCGGTTATCGTCTAAGTCTTAAATGGCCTAAGTTGCCGAAAAGACTGTGTGGATGTGTGTGTGAATGTGAGTGTGAATGAGAAAAAAGTGTGAATGTTTTTAAAATAAAAAAAAACTTTCGATTACCGAAGGTAAGAGAAAGATGTGTGCTGTGCGACCAGTCACACCAGATTTTTGTTTTAATTCAAAATTTTATTAAAAATATCTTTTTAGATCCTCGTACAATTGCTCTAAATACTCCATTGCGGGAATTGTACGTTAAAATTTTTTTAATTTTAGACACAAATTCAAGAATTTTTATTTTTCCCTGAATCAATGTCTCTCACATATATTTAAAATTAAAATTTACTTGAGTCTATATAGCTAGTAGTATCCTGTATTTATAAATCTTAGCCTCTCAAAAAAACCGGATTTTATCTCTTTTCTATCCTTTGATAGAGCAACTAGTAACCTTAATCGGATCAATCCTTCAAATATCAAGTCGGCTGAATTCGTAATGATGATGATTTCAGTTAAAGAAAATGACAAAGAACTCACCTCACCTAAATTATAATAATTTATTCTTTTAATGAATTTGATGACATTTGTCTGCCTATTTTTTTTCCCTCTATTTTAAAATGATCCCTAGATTAGAGTGTATTTATTTATTTTGAATATTTAAAAGGTGAATAAATTAGAATAAAAGTTAAGATAATTCAACTTGAATGTATGATTTTAACATTTGGAATTACACTTAAAAAAAAAAAAAACGTTAGATTTTGTTGAATAACAACAACAAAACTAAAATGATTTGGGGAATGATTAAATAAACGAAGAGTTGTTTTAATGATATAATTGCTTCATGAAGAATTCATGCAATTAGGAATAAGCTTAAATTTAAATTAAAATCACATGAAGCTGGCTGAAACGTGAATGACCTATATTAAGTGGAAAATATTATCATAAATTCGAAGACTATTTTGAAGAAAAATAATTTATTCATAAATTGAATCAACAATCTCAAATCATAACTAAAGCTGCGAGTTGGAAAAATCGATTAGTGAGTTGGTCATTTGGGATGCCTACGGTCTAGGCATTCAACAACAAACTATGAGAATCATAAGTACAATCAGTGATGGATTTACGCCTAGGTCCGTGAGGCCCGGGCCTAGGGCGGCACGATTTAAGGGGCGGCGAATAAATTAAGTTCCAAAAAAAAAAATTTTTGACAGGGAGGAAAAATTTAGTTCTGCAAAAAGAAAATTTTTTGCAGGGCGGAAAAATTTAAAAAACATTTTCCGCAGAAAAATTTTTGAGTTCGGGCCCCCCCCCCCCCCGAAAAAATTTCAATATACGCCCCTGATTCAGTTAATCTCGGGGCCTAAGGCGGCAGCAAGCCTAAATCCGCCACTGAGTACAATCACAATACATAGCAGCCTATGAAGACCTAGTTTTTACTTTTTCTTACCTATATACACAGTATATGTAATATATAAAAAGTATTGCTATCGCACAAAGATTGTATGTTGAAGTTTTAATAAAAATATATGTTTCGAGTCCAAAAAAGTGGATCTATCAATATGAATGTGTAAATACAATATTAAGAGCTATGAGTTTGAAAATTGATAATTAAGACCAGTGTGGTACAGTGAGGGGCAATATTAAGTCCCACCCATGCGTTTTCTACTTGTGATTATTTCATTGTTTTTAAAAAATTTAATGAAAACTTTCATGGTTCAAATCTAGAAAATTTCTAATAAAGATTTTCATTTTCTTTTTTAAAAACAATTAAATAATCACAAGTAAAAAACCCATGGGTGGGACTTAACTTTGGCGCTCACTGTACAGGCTGCTCCACAAGTGCTCGAGAGTGGAGCCTTGAGCTTAGGCAATCAAAATGCTTACCCCCCATCCCGGAAGTATTGTCTTAAAAGTAACTTCTTCACTTCAGTTGCATTAAAGAAAAGTTGCTTAAAATAATATTAGATGTCAGCTCCATCTACAGTCATTCCCATGAAGTTCGACACAATCATCAAAGCAAGTGTTTACATATAAAGCATCAAACACTTGCTTTGATGATTGTGTCTAACTTCATAGGAAAGACTAGATGGCGCTGACGTCGTTGCATATAAAATGCACGTAACGATTCCTTAGAGGTTAATTAGCAAGTGGACAGTACTTGAAAACGATTGCAGTATAAGTAGTCGAAACTTTGTACAGTATTCAGGATTCGCAGGAACTTTGCAGTCAGGATATTAAATAAAAAAATCTTTTTTTTTAATTTTTATTTGCCAACGTTTCGGTCGCCAATCACGACCTTCCCCAAATATTGTCAATTATACACGATCTCTACAGCCATAAAACATCAATTTATTTGTACAGTATTTATATTTTTAATAAATAATTAATACAAATTGTAGTATATAATTAAAAATTTGCCCGTGGGACTTGGTGTAGGGGTTAGAGTGCTAACCTCGTAAACCGAACGTCGCGGGTTCGGACCCCAAACAGTCCGATGATTTTATTTAAGGCATTTGGATTCCAAATGACTTAAATAAAAATGCCTGGACCCCCCAATTGATATATTAAACATACTGAATATCGTTAAAAGTCTTAAATGGCCTCAGTTGCCGAAAAGGCTGTGTGAATGTGAGGGTGAATGAGAAAAAGTGTGAATGTTTAAAAAACCCAAAAAGAAGTAACATAATTAATAAAAGAAGTTGTACTTCACAAGTTTTGAGCTAAATAGAAATGCCGTCACTTCATTTGTCAGCTGATATTTATAGAATTAGCAGCCAGAGAATGAATTCAATTAAAGACACTAAACGTATATGACAAATTTGTCGAATATAATATTCATCTCTTAAAAGAGGGATTTTATATACTAATTAAATAAAAGCCACAAACTTCATATGTATATAAAGTAATCTAAATGCCGAGGGGTTGGCGTTGCAATGCGAGTGTTAAGGGTTAACTCCCCCCTTTGAACTTGGGGCGTTAGAAGATGGAGTTAAAACATAATAATTGAGTTGTTTAGTAATTCGCGGCTCGGATTAAAATATAATTTTACATGTTTTAGTTAAATTATATTAATAATGGTGGGCTCTTAATCTAATAAAAATATATAAATCTGGCTTATTTTCAACTGGGAGAGTTTTCCGTCTTAACTAATGTTATAATTGGACCCTGTTATGCATTAGTGTGTCAAGCGCCAAAAAAAATTAAAAATTGAGTTAAGGTTGTTCGGACAGTACCTCGTAAGTCATAATAGAATCTAAATTTTTTTTTTAATAAAATTAAAAATTTGAATGCCAAAATTCCTTAAAATTTAGTCGTGACCTATCATAGTTTATAATTGGATTAAGTTAATAATTTAATTACCAAAAATAATAAATGAATGACTTTTGACTTGAGCAGTATTTCACGTTATATAGATCTGGCAACATTGCATTCAACAGCTGTTTATTTTAAATCTTAAATGCCTTAAATTTTATTTTATTTAATATATTACACTGATTAATGCAAATCAGTTTAAACACAATGGACGATTTGCGAGAAAAAATATCGTAAAAATGAAAAAAAAAAAATGTAACTGACATCGAGAAAAGACAATTATGTTATGCGACGTTGCCAGGCTGGTCTGGTTTTTTGACTTTCTTGTTAAAATATCTTTAAAAGCCCCCGTCAGAAACTCTTGATTTTATTTTTAACGTATTCCTCGGAAGTGAATTAATAAAATGTAAGTTTTTTTGTTTTTGTAAATGATGCCGAGATGCCTATATAATTCGATATGTGTGCGTTTCGTCGTTATTCCCCATAGACTACATGTTAAATTTCAATTTTTAAAAAATTAATTACACGATAACCCTGGGTCAGATCTGCTTCAAAATTTTATTTTAAACGTATGTGATAGTGATTAATAACATATTAAAAAATTAGCTTTTAATCTAATAAAGTGCTTTAATGTCCGAACAACCTTAAACCAAAATCAATGTTTTGAATTAAATAAAGCATTAGATTCCATTTTTATTTTTTAAAAGTCTTATTAGTTGATTTGTAAACCGGTCGCTGGTTGGTTGCCCGAATGGCGGCGGCGGCGGCGGTTGTTGATAATTATATACCCGTAGCCACCATCATTCTTCCTTTTCCTGAGCTCAAGAAGCCCTTTTTTAGCCTAACGCGAAAACTCATTCAAATTATAATTATATTTGTTTAGGGAAATCTTAACTCCATACTATTAGCTATCATAATTAATTTATTTATATAATAAAGAGAGAGTGATGAGCATTTCTTGTGAATGATATAATTAGCTTAATGACTTGCAAAATATTACCAATTTTATTAATCAATTTTACCGATGTTTTTTTTTTTTTTTACTCTACTCTTTTATTAAAAACCGATTTAATCGATTATTAAAACTAATTTAATGAATAACATTTGATTAAAAAAGTCTCCTGGTAGGTAGATGTGTATTCAGTCTTGTGTGTTTTTTTTTTTTAGATGATTTATAGTTGTGAAGCATGAAATATGCTCTAGGAGTCTAGATATAGAATCTATATGGTGGGACATTTGTAAAAAGTGACAATTAAGAGATGTACCAAATATAAATCGAAGCGTGTCTGGGGTCCGGGAAGTCAATGGAGAGCGATCACGCAGACGCCATATTAAAGAAAGAAATGGCTGCCCATTTATCCCAAGATTAAATTATCCTCTATTGCCAAATGAATTGCATTCAAAACAAACATTTTATTTTTTCTTTCTTATTTTTTTTTCTTGTAATTATATAGAGAATTTATTTTTATTTTGATTACGCTACCTACCTTAATAAATTAGAACCAAATAAAAGTTTTTCTTTTTTTACTTTCTCTTACCTCTATATATGTTAATATAGAGAGAAAGTATTGGTTTCATGTCAAAAATTCGATGTCGAGATTTTGATGGATCTATCACGTTTTGAGGTCCCCTGAATCCAAAAAAGTGGTTTTCGCGACATGGTCTGTCTGTCTGTCTGGAACAAAATATCTCAAGAACGAAAAGAGCTAGGAGGTTGAAATTTTATATTTATGTTAGCCCCCCCCCCCTCCCCTGACACGGGACAAACTCGGCCAAAGAGTATAGTACTTTACTGATGTAATTTTTCAGTTTCTTTTTTTTCGAATTTCTCATTTTTTTTCAGGTGAAACAAGAGAAAAAAAAGTAAAATTTTGATAAAAAATAAATAATAATAGTCTGGGTTTGAGCAGACCTTTTTGATTAATTTAATTTTTTTAAAGTTAAATTTTATTGACATTTTTTGAAATGCTTTTGATAGGAAGGCCCCGAACTCAGAAGGACTCAGAAACCTTTTCAGAACTCTATTGAATGACCTGTCATGAAAATACTCAGTTCTGTATGAAGAATAGTTACTTTAGATTGCTCACAAATATCTAAACATAATAATAACATTAATTTGCTCAGGGACCCACATCTTGTCGGTATGTGGATGGCGACCACGAGCTACCCTAGCTGGGACTGGCACTCTTTCAATTTTTCACATTTCAGTCCCTTCCTTCTATATTTTCAATAGGCGTCAGACCGTGCGACGGGTCGGCCTGTTCTATTCCTTCCCCCTATTCCACCGACCCCTTTACCGCCGACCCCGCACAGCGGGAATAATAACGGCAAAGAAAGAAGAAGAAGAAGAATAATAATAATAATAACATTAATAAAAGAATTTGATTTTCGGTTTAACTGTGGTTTATTTGTAAAAATTACAACGTTTCGGCCACTCATTCTGTTGCCTTCTTCAGGTACAATTCAGCTAAGTAAATAAGCTTTCAATCAAAATCGGCCAAAAAATTCGCTCCAACGATTTTGATTAAAATTCAAAAATCAATTATTTTTTAGATGCTCTTTAAAATGTATATTCTCATTTTGGCATTGAAATCTTCTGAAGACCTCTTTACTCTTGTTCTTCATAGGAAAGATAGAAGAAATGTTAACAAAATATTTTTTCCCATGTTTATAAATTTTACATCTTGAATTTTAATATATTGGCGGAAACTAAACAGATGCCGACACAAAAAATCTGGTGTGTGACAACCACACAGAACACAACTTTCCCTTGCTGAAGGGTGAGACCAGTCACACCGGATTTTTTAAAATTAATTTCTAGTTTTATTTGAACTCCTTGAGTCCTGGAGAAAATATTAGCTATATGATGATTTTATCCTAACGCTAATGCATCATATTAATTATTTAATTAATCCAATTAAAATTTCTTCAGCATTTCATATTAGCTTTTAATTCTACACAATTTTTTTTTCTTAATAAATTAGCTTTATTACTAGAAAAATCAAGATTCCAGATTTACTTCTTTTTATCTCTCTCTCTGGCTGAAAAGTCGAAAACTTTCACCCCCACCAGTGGGCAGCAGCACTACATCCAGCCAGGGTGAAGAGACATTGATGGATGATGATGCTTTTTTGGAATTAAAAAATAAAAATATAAACTAAATTAATAAATAGGAAAAAGCCAATCATTTTTATGGAATTCGAATACAAATTATGAGATGACAGCTAAACTAAATGTCAAAATGGATTATATAGTATATATTTAATAAATAAACAAAATATTATTTCAACAGACGAGAGTATTGAATATGATTATAAATTTTTTTTTTTGGACTGATTCCTTTCAAAGGTTCTCCAAAGAGCCACAAGAAGTCGCTGCTTGTCTCACTTGTAAATTAAACAGGTCATTTGCTCGCTGAGCTCAAATGAGAGAGGACATGAGGAAGAGGCCTTATCGACGTTGAAGGGGGGGGGTTGACAAAACCAGATTTAAATGAGACCTACATTAGACTTGGCCATTAACTTCAAAACCATCTAATTGTCACTTTTAATCTAAAATAAGAGAAGCTATTGATATCGTTATAATGTTAAGGGGCTACGGGAGTGAAGGTGTGACGCATGTTTTTCCCGATAAGATGGCGTTGTATGTCATAAAAAGTATGCCCAAAAATCAAGTAATTCAAAAATTTGCCAAGAGATGTCAGAATGGTAGCTAATAATATTTAATGCATTTGGTTGATTTTCATTGATCTCAGGGCCGGAACTACGAGATTTTTTAGGGGGGCAAAATTTAATTTGCCGCCCCCTCCTTAAAATTTTCCCTGATCTCAAAAATTTTTCTCCAAAAAAATTTTTTTTTCGGAGCTCAGGAACCATAATTTTCCCGTCCGAAAAAATATTTTACCTTTTTTTTAGAGACGCAAAATTTGCCGCCCCCTGATATCTGCCGCCCAGGGCACGTGCACCCACTGCCCCCCCCCTAGATCCGGCCCTGTTGAGCTTTTAACAATAAATACTTTATAAATGTTATTATATATTATGTATCTTTTATAAAAATATATAAATATAGGCCAGATATAGGCTAATACTATATCGGCTGTTAGACTAGCCTGCCATCTATTGCAAGAATGCTGAACTAATATGACAGTTGGTTTTTAAATAAATCATCTAAGCTTATTTTAAAAATTTCTTAATTAATATGTGATTAATAATAACAATAAATTCATTTTTAAATTAAAAAAATTAAAGATCATTGGGACAGATTGTTTTTTTGTATTTGTTTGATAACAAAAAAATTAATTACGATAATTTTTTAATAAGTCATTAAACAAATTATAGCTCGATGTCCCAATAATCTCTTATGAATTTAATTCATTTAAAAAAAAACCACATTGAAAGATTCCTTATAATAGCCTAGTTTTTTTAAAGTATGTTTAGACGTCGTCCATGAACCCCCTTAAGAGCCAACACAAGACAAGTATGTTCGGATTCTCAACCAGTTGGTCTAAAATTTATTTACAGATTTATATCCATTTATAATGAGGGTATAACAAAAATTGACTTATGATTAACTACATGTATATCTCTCTTTGAATAATTCTTATTTTGTTATTTTTTTCTTCAGGTGGTCATGTTAATCCTGTTCTAACTATCGCTGCTGCACTTACAAGAGACAGGATTTTTGTTCGTCATTGCACAATTCAGCGGCGGCATTCCAGGCTCTGCTCTTCTCTTCGGGTGAGTTTTAAGTGTTAGAATCCATTCAATTAACAAAAAGTTAGAATAAAAACAGATAAAGAGATGAAATAAAAGTAGAAAATATTCGTGTAAATTTATAGACTACCATAACTCTGTTGCTTTAGCATTTTATTCCTATTCTTCCACTAGTTCCTAGGATTTCAAACCTCACTAGTTTAAAAAAAAAAAAAAATCTGGTGTGACTGGTCGCACAGCACACAACTTTCTCTCACCTTCGGTAAATATTTTAACATCAATTGTACCTACGTTAAAACTTTGGATTCTGGGACGTAAGCAGAATTTCGAGTACGCCGCAGTTACTTCGTCATTCACTTGTGGACGCTGTTTTTTTAAATTTCAAACGAATTTGAATAATTAATAAAAATTAAACAAATTTTCGTCGTTGAAAATGCATTTAATAAAAATAACTCACCGTCCATAAGTGAATGACGAAGTAACTGCGGCCCCATTCAACCCAGAGAGACAAACTATAATTTTTTTTCATTACCTTAAATCAATTTCACTAACAATCTCAACTCATAGAGATTTCATCACTTTCGCCAACGAGGTGGGGCCTCAGCACGTAAATAAAATTTTAAAATACGTCCCAGTTATAAGTTGAAAATTTATTTTTTTAAAACAGATGGCTGCCCGGAGCCGTGGCTCAGTGAGAAGACATTAGCTTCTCGCACCGGAGTCCTGGGTTCGCTTCCCGTCCCAAGCGAGAAATATTTATTTTTTGATTTGACTACAAATCATTTGAAATAAATAGGGATGGGGTCTAAATGGCCTTAGATGCCGAAAAGAACCTTAAAAAAAAAACAGATGGCCAAGAAATGACCTCATTTGAGATGAGTGAGCGGTACGAAAAAAATATTCTCACTCCAAATGACGTAGTATAATGTGCTTTCTGACTCACCCACTGGCTACGGCCCTTTCTATAAAATTGTTTTAATATTAGGTTGGTGTCCAATTTCTATTATCATTATATTAATAAATTTGTGGTGTAGCGTCCTCTAATGGCTGGACCCTCACATAAATATCGAATTTAAATAAGATGAAGTCTATGGCCTAAAATACTTAAAAGACTAAATCCTCTCTAAACTCATCAAAAGAATAAATTTAATCAAATTAAATTAAGTTCTATTTAATGTCTTTTTTTAATCATTTTTTTTTTA
This sequence comes from Euborellia annulipes, assembly GCA_023213315.1. Classification (NCBI taxonomy): domain Eukaryota; kingdom Metazoa; phylum Arthropoda; class Insecta; order Dermaptera; family Anisolabididae; genus Euborellia; species Euborellia annulipes. The sequence continues at coordinate 103,701 of JAKCPI010004489.1, read as the reverse complement.
TTTTCTCTTCACAAAAAATATGCAAAATGTGTCCATTCTTCTCTTCTATAGCAATAGTTAATATGATAATTATATGATCCATAATTTTTATTTAATTCACTTAATTATAATTAATTTCTATTTTGAGGCCAATTCTCAAACCGGAATTGAATCCAATTTCATAAACAACTTCACAAACACGAACCAATTTTTTTTTTTCTCCTATTATAAGATTTAATAAAATGAATAAAAATAAATTTTTTTTCCTTTCGGTGGGTGACCTGTTCGAAATAAAAACTCATTCTAAGTTTATGCTAATATCTCCAAAAATTCTTTATAATTCGCATAATTTTAAAATTTAACGATGCATTGTAAGTAATTATACTACAATTATTTCTTCTAGGAATTTGTCATTTTGGATTTAAACAAAGAGTATGCACTTTCATAAATAAATAACAAAATAGTTTGATAAAAATTTTAAATTCTAATGAATATAATTGTAAGAATTTTTTTTTTTTGTCGTTCTGAGATCATCCAAACTTGGAACAATTTCATATAATATATGCACGCAACTATTAGCTGGCGATTCAGTAGAAGAGAACCAAAAGAGTAGGATTTTGTATATAAGCCGTCAATAAATTCTAGTTAAATATTGAGTGGTGAGGATATCCAGGCAGCCAAAAACAATAAAGAAAATTATATTTATCTTTATTTCATGTTTGTCGACGTTTCGGCCGATATTCCGGCTTTCATCAGGACAAATGCTGTTCGCCTCGAGCTCATAGAGGCTCTTGGCAACTCCTGACAATGTGTTCGAGCGAACATTCGTCGGATGTCATGTCATGACTTCTGGTTCAATAGTCTACTCGGGCGGGCACGGAGTATAAAACAAAAATCAAAAAATTTAAAATATTTATTTTTTTCCTACATCTGAGAACATTAAAAGTTTTTTTATTATAAATTTAAAATAAATGAAAAATTAAATATTTTTAAATAAAATTATTTTATTTAAAAATTGCTAGACATTTGTTCTTTCAATCACTAAAAAAAAAAAAAAAATAACCTCGGGCGGGTTTGAAAAAATTACGGGTGGGTTCGGGCGGGCCTGAAGAATGGTAAAAAATTACGGGCCGGGTAAGGGCGGGAAGTCAAAAATACGGGCCAAAAATAATCGGCCCTTGCAGGGCTCTAGCACCAGCCCACCGGACCCTCGATGGTCAGGCTGGAGATCCTGGGTTCGAATCCCAGGGGCCATGGGATGTTTGGCCTCACCAATAAAAAAACAAATAAATTCTAGGCCTTTTATTTCGTTCAACTCTCTTCAACTTGAATCTTGTCAAAGGACTTAATCCGGCACTGTTGATAACCGATCTCATCTAGGGTTACTTGTAACCATTTATCGAATGTAGAGTGTTTTCCGTTGCAGATTGTCATAATCAATCCCAGAATGAGATGGGGCATCTTTTTCTATCAATAAATTATTTTAAAATTTGTTGTTGTCTCCCATTAGCTATTGTTTTTTATTTAAAATAGTATTTTTTTATTGTAATTCCTTGTTTAGCTTATCTTTGAATAATTATTTAACTACAAATTTTATGTTTTACTTGAAAACTAAATTCTTTATTTTATGACTATATTACATGTTGTTTTCTTGGTTAATGATAACAAAACTTTTAAATAGGTAAATGAACAGATAAATTTGAAAATAAATAAATAAATAAATTTTCTTCAATATTTGCATATTTCCCTTAAAAAACACTTGTCATTTTTTTTTTTTTTTTTTAAACATTCACACTTCTTTCTCATTCACACTCACACTCACACACACTTCACACTGTCTTTTCGGCAACTCAGGCCATATAAGACATTTACGATAACCGTTATTTATGATTTTATATATATTAGGGTCCAGGCATTTTTATTTGATCCATTTGATATTCAATTGGCTTAAATAAAATCATCGGACTACCTGGGGTCCGAACCCGCGACGTTCGGTATACGAGATTAGCACGCTAACCTCTACACCAAGCCCCGAGGGCCACTTGACATTTATAGGCCGAGTAGAATTGAATTAAACAAAGTTTATCGTTGAACTTAGTTTAAGAGAAAAGTTGAGTGAAGGACATCGATGAACTTTGTCAAATGGCCTAAAAATGACAACATTAATTCGTTTTTATTTTCTTGCTGGAAGATAGGCAACCAATTTTTGTTTTTTTGTGAAGCGAACCCGGGACCCTAGGCCATTTTTACTTTCTCTTATCTACATGTATATGTTAATATATTAATATATATAGAGAGAAAGTATTGGATTCATGTCAATTTTTTGATGGATATACACTAGGGTGGCCGCGAAAAACAAAATTTTTTAATTTCTTTCGGCCGAACATTCTAAAAATTGTCTTTTGGCTAGAAAATGATAATGGCAAAGTTTTAGCTAAATTGGATAACGTTAACCCGTGCCTGATCGGGGTTAAAATTTTGAAAAAGTGCGATTTTATCTAGAAATTCGCAGTTTTTACTTCATAAAACGAAAACAAAGTATCGTAGAAAAATGAATCTTGGTTCATTTCATAGCAAATTTAATTCTCTTGAGGTTTTATAATAACTATTTTTTCATTAAAACTTATAGATTTAGTGATATTTACAAATTAGCATTTCGGTTTTGATATATTGCTTGCTCTTTCTGAAAAATAAGTAGTAGAAAATCACAATAAAGACCAGCGTTTTCCAAACTGTGAGGCGCGGACTAGTCAAAGGGGGGAGGCGCGGACTAGTCAAAGGGGAGGCGCGAATATTGGCCACCAAGATCAATTTTCCAAATGATTGCTTAGTTTTATAAATAAAATAATTTAGAAGATTCTGGGGCGGAGTTTTAAATAAAATAATAAATAAAAAATATTTTTATATAAATTTATATTTTTTAGTATTAAAAATTTTTGTTTTTGTATTATTTTATTAAATGTGTGGGGGGAGGGGGCGTCATACTATTAAATATTTTTAAGGGAGGCGTTGTAACATAAAGTTTGGAAACCACTGGCCTAAAGTAAGACTCGTTCTAGAAAATTATACTATGTGTAAAACCCAAAGGCGGATTCAGGGAAGTTTTTCAGGGTTTTAATTTCTTTCTGACTAGACGCGAAGCTCGCCGAAGGCGATAGCATTGTTAATTATTTTATTTATTAAGATTGGATAAAGGGTTGAAAAATTTTTTTTTTTTAAATTTATTTTAGCTAAATTGAAGTCAAATGAATAGAAAACATTTAAAAAATAGTTTTGATTATTATTTTATAATATTAAGGGTTGATTATGAGGTGATGAAGGGTTGATTATTTAAGAAAGGCCTTGGAATATTCCAAATCACTTGTTGACATTCTTTTCCAGCTCTAAATATAGTTAGATTAGAGCAAAAGGTATTTTTTTACTTTTAATAAAAAGGGAATTGTTATTTTCATCTATTTATTCCTATAATAAGAGAGAGACGAATCTCTCGTTCAGTCGAGTCGAGTGCGTTGCCGGCATGCAGGCGTCTAGATGCACTCTTTTTTAATTGTGTTTAAAGTGAATCAAAGTGAATAATTAATATAGTGTAACCCACCCTGACCTCACCGTCAACCAGCACACCCTCTCGAGTGTCTTATTAAAGGTAATTATTATGCATTTTATCGTTGAAAAAAAAAATGATAGAAACAAATAATTTGACTGCGAAAAACGATTCTTTTGAATATGAAATTAAATATTTTGTATTTCACTAAGGGTAGAGGGTGAATATAAGCTGTTGAAAGGGGGAGGGGGAGTGTAGGTGTCATTGAAAAAAAAAATTAGTTTTTTATTTTTTATCTTTATTTTTTTTTAAACACTTTCTCATTCACACTCACACACACATTCACACAGTCTTTTCGGCAACTCAGGCCATATAAGACTTTATACGATAACCGTTATTAATTAATAATATACATATTGGGGGTCCAGGCATTTCAATTTAAGCCATTTCGGACTGCCAGGGGTCCGAACCCTCGACGTTCGGTATAGAAGGTAGGCAAACTACCAACTACACCAAGCCTGAGGGCATTTTAAAATCAAATTTCTTTAATATACTTTTACTCAGGGGTAAATTAAGGGTTGAAAATTAAAATAAAATAATTTCAAAATAAAATAAAAATTAAAATAATTATTTATAAATGTATTCAAATTATTTTGAGAGTAATTTCGCGGTGACGGCTGGCATTTCCTTAAAGGGAGGGGGGAGGGGGGTATGAAGGCATTAACCAGGGGGGTAAATGCCCCATCCCCTATAATGCACAAAGATATTAATGTTTTTTTTATACTTTTACTAAAAAATAAGTGCATTCCGTTTGAGTTAAAATTTATATTCAATATTTAGCAAATAGCATAGTGGGGTAGAGACATTTTAATGTCATTCTAAAATTTCTTATTACTGGGGCGGAATTAATTTTTGAAGATTTCGAAACTCTCATAAACAGATAATAATAACACTGGGTAACTTAGGAACCCATCGAATCCCTTGCAGAATTTTGTAGGGATTTTTTTCATTAGGTAGAAAAGTAAGATATGATTAGTCCACTTAGAATTTTACTGGGGTGAGTTACCGCATCTTTTTGTATATAGAACTAATCTCAATTCGGATAGGAATTTTTACTTTCTCTTACCTATATGTATAAGTTAATATACATATATATAGAGAGAGAAAGTATTGGATTCATGTCAAAAATTCGATGTCGAGACTTTGATGGATATACACGTTTTGAGGTCCCGTGAACCAAAAAAGTGGTTTTCGTGACATGTTCTGTCTGTGTGTCTGTTTGGGTTCAATTTAAAGCATGAAGGAATTGAGCTAGAAGGTTGAAATTTTATATTTAAGTTAGACACCCCCTAGACCGTATAAAATAAGCTTTTAATCAAAATCGGCGAGAGTACTAATACTTTACTGATGTACTTTTTCAGTTTTTTTTTTTTAGATTTTCTCTAAATTCGCTCCATCGATTTTGATTAAAATTCAAAAATCAATTATTTTTTGATGCTCTTTAAATTGTGTATTCTCATTTTGTAGTAGAAGGATCATAAAAAGAGAGAGCAGCTAGTTTTATTTTCTTTTATTAAACCCTCATTGCTGACGTTTCGGTCCTGTTTAGGGCCATCCTCAGATCATCAGGACCGAAACGTCAGCAATGAGGGTTTAATAAAAGAAAATAAAACTAGCTGCTCTCTTTTATGATCCTTCTACTACATCAACTAACCAGCAGCGGCGTAACCAGCCTTTGAGGGCGGGGGGGGGGGGCGAAGCTCAACTAGGGCGCCGATTTTCCAGGGGGCTTCATAGGCCGTAGGGCCTTGGGGCGGTTGGGCGCTCCCCCTCGCCCCCACCTAGTTACGCTATTGTTAACCAGCTATATTAAAAATCTGGTGTGACTGGCGCACAGCACACAACTTTCTCTTACCTTCGGTAATCGAAAGTTGTGTACTGTGCCTGTCACACCAGATTTTTTGTGTCGACATGTATTTAGTTCCCGGCAGTAGGGAATATTTGAATTCAGATGTAAAATTTATAAGTATGGAAAAATATTTATATTTTGTTACCATGGCAACCATTTCTCCTATCTTCCCTATGAAATACAAGAGTAAAGTGTGCTTCAAACAATTTTGAGGGCAAAACGAGAATATACATTTTATAGAGAACCTAAAAAATAATTGATTTTTGAATTTTAATCAAAATCGTTAGAGTGAATTTTGAGAAAATCGAAAAAAACTGAAAAAGTACATTAGTAAAGTACTAGTACTCTTTGGCCGATTTTGATTAAAAGCTTATTTTCCGGTCCCGGGAGGTATTTAACTTAAATATAAAATTTCAACCTCCTAGCTCAATTCCTTCATGCTTAAAATTGAACACACACACACACACACCACCCACCCACCCACACACAAACAGACAGACCATGTCGCGAAAACCACTTTTTTGGATTCAGGGGACCTCAAAACGTGAAGATCCATCAAAATCTCGACATCGAATTTTTGACATGAATCCAATACTTTCTCTCTATATATATATTACATATATACATAGGTAAGAGAAAGTAAAAATCTCCAATATTAAATATTCTCATTTTGCCATTGAAATCATTTGAAGACCACTTTACTTTTGTACTTCATAGGAAAGATAGGAGAAATGGTTGCCATGGTAACAAAATATAAATATTTTCCCATGTTTATAAATTGTACATCTTGAATTCTAATATATCGGCGGAAACTAAATACAGTAGAGTCCCGTTAATCCGAACTAATTGGGACCGAGGGTCGTTCGGACTATCGGGAAGTTCGGATTAACCGGAATTGTAAGCTTGAATTAGTTAATTTTGATAATAAAGTCGTATTTATAACGTTGTAAACCGTGAAACTTGTCGGTGATATTAAACTCTAAATAAATATTTCATAATAATAAAATAAAGTTCCTTTAATGTCTAATTTTTCATTTATATTCTTCTTAAAAAAAAAAAAATCGTACGGAAAAAGAGTTCGGATTAGCGAGGTTCGGATTACAGGGACTCTACTGTATATGTCGGCAGGAAAAATCACAGCACCCAACTTTCTCTTACCTTCGGCAATCGAAAGTTGTGTTCTGTGCTTGTCCCATCGGATTTTTCTCCTCTGGGATCATATCAGAAATATATTTTATAAAAAACCAAATTTCTTGAAAGTTTCATTAACTAATTAATAGAATCTTTCTTTCCTTTGGAGAGATTATTGTGAAAAGAGATAATTTGAGATAAGAGATTGCGTAATTTGCTAGACGAACTATAAAAAAATTATAGATTTTTTAAATATTTTTTTAAAAGTCAGAGACTTAATCCGACCTTTTGATTCTTTTCTCTTCAGTCATTATTGTCAGACCTGACACGTTGCGGATAGTCTGATTAATGGGAATAACACTGAGGTGGGTTCGCGTTTCCTTCCTCAGGAGGAGACATCTCACAAAGAGTTAGAGAATATTTTGTCATGAGTTGTCTTCAACTCAGGATTATAAGCTTAACTGCTTATCCCCGTCACCTTTTGATTAAAACATTTTAAAAAGAAAATTAAAATCAAAATGACAATTTATATCCAATATCTCCACGTTATTTTTTCAAACCCTCAAAAATTCCTTTAACTATTTTTCCTAACAAAAGAATACTCATTTACTAATTTAAATTTGTAATCTCAAAAAACTCAAATCATCTATACTTGCGGAAAAATAGTTTTTATCTTAAATTAGGTTAAAATATTCATACTTTCAGTGAAAGTGAAAAAAAAAAATCGATCAAAATTTTTAAGTCATCATTCTACAATAAAATCAATTATTTTTTTTTTGTTAATCCAAAAAATTTACACTTGAATGGAGAAACGGAATAACTTTTTTTTTATTTCTCTTAAGATTCTTTTAGGAATAAAAAATTTGCGAATTCATTTGCCTCTTGATCTATGACCTAGATAAAAATAAAAAATCCCCTTTTGCTTGCAAATGATCTATCAAGAGAGAGAAAAAAAAAAACGAAGAGAAGAAATGGAAGGAAAGTAAACCACATAAAGATAATATTTGCTTAAAAATCTGGTGTGACTGGTCGCACAGCGCACAACCTTCGGTAATTAAAAGTCGTGTTCTGTGTTGTCACACCTGATTTTTTGTGTCGACATATATTTAGTTTCCGACATTATGGTACATTAGAATTTCAAGATGTAAAATTTATAAACATGGGAAAAAATATTTTGTTACCATTTCTTCTATCTTTCCTATGAAGAACAAGAGTAAAGTGGTCTTCAGAAGATTCCAATGTAAAAATGTGAATATACATTTTAAAGAGCATCTAAAAAATAATCGATTTTTGAATTATAATCAAAATCGTTTGAGCGAATTTTGAGAAAATCGAAAAAAACTGAAAAAGTGCATCAGTAAAGTACTAGTACTCTTTGGTCGATTTTGTTCAAAAGTTTCCTGTCACGTCCCAGGGGGATGCCTAACTTAAATATAACATTTAAACCTCGAAGCTATTTTCATTCTTGAGTTATTTTGTTCACAGACCATGTCGCGAAAACCGCTTTTTTGAATTCAGGGGACCTCAAAACGTGTATATCCTTCAAAATCTCAAAATCGAATTTTTGTCATGAATCCAATACTTTCTCTCTCTATATATGAACATAAATAGGTAAGAGAAAGTAAATACTGGCATTCGATAATTGGATCGCGCGCCTACGTGAAATATTCACCGATTAGGCTCGCAATCGAGAATCAAGTTCAGGGTGCAGTGAACCAAACAAACAGAAAAAGTTTACTTCAAGGCATGTTCCCAAAAAAAAAAAAATATTTATAAATATGCTAACGCTCCACGGCGGTCGGAAATAATTTAATTCAGATCAATTATTATTGACTCAGGTAATTTATAATCGAAACAAATGGTCCTTAGCAGAGAGCTTAATCACTTTTTTTTTTACTTACTAATATCATTTTTAAAACACCTTGACTTAATAGCTAAAAATAACATGTTTTAAAATCAACAAGCGCTCAATCAAAGTCTCGATTAGTTTTCAATATTTCTATCCCGGAGTCATTATTAAACATCAAGGTGTTAAGGTGTAATTGAATTTGGCCTACAAAAACCTCAAAACTATTTTCAATAACCTATTCATCGGTGGATTGTGACAGGAAGGGGGTCGGCAACTGCAACCCCCGAGGGGCGCCCTTTGAAGAAACAAATTAACTCTTTCCCCTCGAAATATATATCGATTTCATCAAATATCAAATTACCCATGCTCAGTTAATAGATATGTTTAAAATCCATTCATTCGATAGATTGATAGGAAGCAGAAGGGTGGCGGATTCAATAAAAAGGGACAGGGCTCTTCTTCTTAATGAGAAATTATTGAATTTGACTGAAGAAAGAGCTTTGGGGTTATGTCAACACTGAATTTCAAATGAAAGGTTGTTGGAGCTGCAGGACCTCGGAATTAACTGAAGATAGGGAGCAGCCTGCTGGATATTAGCGAGATGGATGAATAAATAGACACCGGAGAAACTCCTTCCGCTATGGGTCAACGTTTCGGAGTCAAAAAGACCCCTTCTTCAGGAACAAATAAAAACACATCTTAGGTTACATATATTATTTAAGGATTTTTTTTTATTATTATTATTTGTTTTCGTTGTTCATTTATTTATTTATTTTATAATAGTAGTGTACACAAATACTTACACTACTATATCATAAAATAAATAAATAAATGAACGAAATCAAATAACAAAAAAAAAATCCTTAAATAATATATGTAATCTAAGATGTGTACTTTTTATTTGTTCGTGAAGAAGGAGTCGTTTTGACTCCGAAACGTTGACCCATAGCGGAAGGAGTTAATCCAAATAAATTGGACCGAAAATCATTTCCGGTGTCTATTTATTTGTTCTTCTCGCTAATAACGATATTAATTAACTCTTCAGCAAAAGAAAATATTGTTGTTTATCAATGGAAATTTTTTTTAATATTCTGTGGTCCCCAACCGGTGTGCCCCGGCACTCAAGGGTGGCGCGAGAATGTCTCAGGGGTGCCCTGGGATATTTACGTTAAAAAAAAAGGCGGAAAAAAATAAAGTTTTACTAGAAAAAAAGTCAAATTATTAAAACGGAAGAGGCAAAAATTTTCCGCAGGACGGAAAAAATAAAGCTTTGCTAAAAAAAAAAGGTCAAATGATTTTCACGGAAAAGAAAAAAATTTTCTGGAGGGCGGCAAAAATTTCGTGAAAAATTTTCCGCTGGGCGAAAAAAATTTAGTGTTTCCCAAGAACGGCAAAAATATAAATTTTTTACGGGGCGGAGAAAATTTCGTGGATGGGAAAAAAAATTTCCCGGAGGGCGGCAAAAATTTCGTTTTGCTAATTTTACATCTTGAAAATCGAATGTACCGTACTGTCGGAAACTAAATACATGTCGACACAAAAAATCTGGTGTGACAAGCACAGTACACAACTTTCGATTACCGAAGATAAGAGAAAGTTGTGTGCTGTGCGCCAGTCACACCAGATTTCTTTTCTCTTAAAACAAAGAGTGTTTTCTCCTGGTATCTGATTTTCTCTAAACACCGCCTGCTTCTGATCTGTATGCATAAGAAAAAATTTTATTTCCCCGAATGTGGAGAAAAAATTTAAGTTTTAAAAAATTTAATATAGCACCAAACTAGGAATTTGAATTTGGAAGCCTCCTCTTTGTTCATTATTACGAGACTCGGGTGTTGTGCTGACCCTTAAATATTTCTAGCCTTAATGATCAAAATGAATTTGTGATTGGGCCAAAGACTTGGGAGTTTTCTACTCAAATTTGCTCTGCCCTGAGAGATGTAGATTCAAATATCACGAATGATTTCAAATTAAAAATAATTAAATAGATGCCCGCGCTATCTTTTTATGGGCCTAATGACTGACACTTGTTTAAATATAATTAAATAAAAAATAATTATAAAGTACGTATTTTTTTCAATTTATTTATTTTATTAAAAAAAAATGCATTTAATATAGACGGGTGGATTGTGTTGATGCCGATGGTGGGGGATTCTTTGTTTAATATGGCCATTTTCATATTCCTAATTGAGTTTGTTGCTATTCCATTTTTAGCGCCCTTTTGAACATTTTTAGCTACTTAAAATAATTTGATTTTGACGAAATATTATTTCAAGATAAGATTACCAAAAAACGACTTAATTTCAAGGTCAATAAATTCGTGAAGATAAATATAATTTACAAGTCTCCTCTCCCAAGGATGAAACCAGTTTAATAATAACCGAATACATAGATAATAATTACTAAGAGATGGATTCTTATAAAATTATCTGTAGATCATTAGACATAAGTGATGTATAATTAATCGTTTATGAATCAAGTTGGCGTATTTCGAAATCACTTTGCATAATGCTTTAATTTTGCATTAAGCCTAATGGACGGATTCTTCTTCTACTTATTTTGTTAATTATGTTAATTGAGAATAAAAATAATTGTAAAATAATAATGAAAGAAAAGATTCATCTACACTGTAAAAAAAAAATCTTAATTTTAGTGTGTTTTGGAATACTAAATTTACAGATTCCACTTGTAAATGAAAACCGCATTTATCTATTAAATTTACAAATTTATAGGTTCAAATATTTACAACAAAAAACATTTTAAAATTACAATTTTCTTTGAAAAATAGGAGTGTGTATTGTAATTTTACATACATTGTATAGTAATTTTCGTTAAAAATTGTATTTTTTCGAAAGATTTTGGGAATTCTAAAATTACAACACAATTGAACTCAAATTTTCAAAAGGCTTTCGAAAATTACAACACATTTGAAAATGGTTTTGCAAAGGCTTACTAAATTTAGTGTTTTTGTTTATGAAATTTGCTTCCTACACAATTGTAACATCAACAAAATTGTTTTTACAGTGTACTTGATAAGTAGAGAGCGGAAAAAAAGTCTTTAGACTTTTGTCAATTTTGACACTTTTCAAGATTTTATCATATACTATCTATCTCTACCGATTAAACGTATTTTGAGATTTTGAAAAACGACTTGCGACTTTTTTGACGCTTTTTTGACTCACAGAGACTATTTTAAAAAAGCCCACCGGCTCTTATTAAAAAAAAAAAAACTTTTTTTTTAGTCTTTTTTCTATACTGTAAATGAGAATTATTTCCTCCTATTCATTTTTACTTTTTTTTCAGTCAGTGAAAAAATTGCTAAAAATCAGAAAAAAGCCGATTTAAAAAAATTTTTTTTATTTTACTTTTTAATGATTTTTTGCAATTTAAGGGACAAAATCCCCCCCCCCTTGGATCCTTCGTGTTTTTGAACTTTTCACCTCTCTAGACCTTCAGAAGAAATATTAAGGGTAAAATATTCCTTTAATAGGAGAATTAAATTCAAGTACCCAAGGTTTTTTTGTTTCAATGATATACGAATCTTATTTAATATTAACACTTTATACGTATTTCGACACCATATGTGTCATCTTCGGAAGTGAATGTAATTCAATATGTAATTCACTTCCGAAGATGACAACATATGGTGTCGAAATACGTATAAAGTGTTAATATTAAATAAGATTCGTATATCATTGAAACAAAAAAACCTTGTGTACTTGAATTTAATTCTCCTATTAAAGCATAATGTTTCATCTAGAGCCAACGGTTACCAGTTTAAAATTTAATAAAATATTCCTTTTCATCCTTCCAAATTTAATTAATTCATGGCACTTAAAATTAACGAAAAAAGGTGGAAATAAGTAGGAGTCTGTCCCCTGAAAACGGTACGTGGTAGGGGAAAACGGAAGTCATATTTGCATTCAAGAGGTTATTTTACTTGAAAATCTGAAAAGATTTTGTCGGGGCTCGAAAAAAAATTTCATTTTGCCGACTAGTGTTATTATAAACTTTAAAGGCGACTTTTTCCGAAAATAAGAGACTTTTTTTCCGCTCTCTACTAATAAGTGAGTCTAATTTTTTTTTTTAACACTCACACTTTTTTCCCACTCACTCTCGCATTCACATACACATTTACACAATCTTTTAGGCAACTTAGGCCATTTAAGATTTTAAACGATACTAGTTATTTGTAAATCAATTGGGAGTCCAGGCATTCTTATTTAAGCCATTTGGTATCCAAATGACTTAAATAAAATCATCGGACTGCCTGGGATCCGAACCCCCGACCCTTGGTATACAAGGCAGGCGCGCTACCAACTACGCCAAGCCCGGGTGCGAGTCTAATTTATTTTATTCATCTTCAATCACTGCATATTCGATCAAAGTGAAGCAGAAGTTGAGTCCAATCCAATGAATTAATTTTATATTTCTTCATTTGAAGGTGATTTCTTTGCCGAGCCTAAACTTGGACTACGCACTGAAATTTCTGAGACCCGTCTCAAAAAATTTATTATAACCTACTAAATATTAATTAAAGCAACCCTCGAAAGCCCCTTTTGAAATAAACGGCCCATACATGTTAAATAATAATGAAACAAAGACTTTTATCAAACAAGAATCTGGGAAAATATAAAAGGTAGTTTTATTGCTTGACTTTCATATTAATAAAATATTAATATTCTTATTTATAGTTTCATCAGTTATTAACGCGAACCGGTTGTCAATTTATGTCTTGGAAATTTTAATGAGTTTGTATAAATATTTAGTTGTTGATAATTAAAAGAAGAAAATTAAATAAAAGTAAAATCCAGTCAGGAAAAAAAAAAGTGAAAAGGTTAAAAATTTTAATATTATTTTGAAGATTCCTTAATAGATAGATTAAAAATTTATAAATTACATTCTACAAAGTAATAACGAAATTCTCTTCGCTCACAAAAACGATTATTGCATAATAAAAACATTGATTTTATCTAAAACCTTTGAATATGATAGAGTAGTAATAAGATCGATTCAAATTTCGATTTCACTATTCCCCGGGACCTTAAATTAAACTCATGTCTGTAATTGTTATACCCCAAGCAAAAGGGGAATGCTCCTCTTTATTCGCTTCCCTTATTAAATACTTGCTGCCAGTAGAAAATTCCGTTTTAAACAAAAATGCTTATGACCAAACTTTTTTGAATCCTCAGATAAATCAAATCTTGCAAATAAAGTATTTTTATTCTTTTCATAAAGTATAGAGTATAATTACCCAAAATAATGTACAGTACTGGTGGCAACCCTAGATAGAAAATCGCTCTACCCTAACATTTTATGACAGCTTGATAACTATTTAAGCAGTATGAAGAATAAAGTTTGCCGTCAATATGAATATTATTATTCCATTCGTTAATTAAATTCATTCAAAACAACAGAATAATTTGAATTTGATTATTGATCAATGGAATGTTTATTGATTGAACAAATAAATTAAATAAAAAAAAAAAATCAAATAGCCTACTGTTTGTATTTATTTATTTATTTTTTTTTTTTAAACATCTGTAGACAAAGGAAATATTTAATTTCCCTGTCCCCTATTTTAATATGTACTTTACAGTGAGGGACAATACTAAGCCCGTGCCTTTTCTACATGTGATTATTTCATTGTTTTAAAAAAAATATTATATATTTTTTAGGGGGGCTCGCTGGTGTAGTGGGCTACCCCCCCCCCCCCCCCCCCGGGTGTCGGCTTCTAAAAGAAGAATCCCTGTTCAAACCCTGGGCGTGCGGGATTTTTTATTAAATAAAAATATTTATTTAATGTAAACAAATCCTCTAGCAGGCACCGGATTGGAATATTGGATCTCACCACAATAGCCCCCAGGAGAGAGAGGGAGTTGCTGTGACATCCCGTCCTGTGGAAGGGACGTAAAGAAGGTTCCCTCCCAGTGAAGCATTCTTCAAAAGGAGTCGGTGCTGAAAGGAACCAGACTCCCTAGCATAGAAGAGGTTGAATAAAAGGAGAACCAGAAATAAGGATTAGTTCACTAGCTAGAAACGAACGAAGGAGGAGGAGTTAGAGATAGGAAATGATGTAACTTCACGGGGTACCGGTAGATGGCTACGGCCAGAGGCCGGTTGGATTTGAGGTGTGTGTGTGGCTTCGAGGACGTAAGCTCCTCGGGTAAATATAAATGGGGATCCCGATAGGAATTTCAAATAATAATTATATATTTTTTAATGGAAACTTTCAAGGCTCAAACCTAGAAAATTTCCAAAAAAGATTTTTCTTTTCTTTTATAAAAACAATGAAATAATCACAAGTAGAAAACGCATGGGTGGGACTTAATATTGTGCCTCACTGTACTTCTTCTTGGGTGGTAATTCTGTTTTTTTTTTCTTCCTAATTACAAGATATCGTAAATTATCTCATATAAATTTTAAAAGGCATTTAATTTAAACAATTATTTGAGTAGTTTAGAGATACATAAAAGAAAAATGTCTTTGTAAAGATTAAGAGACGGAGTTGCTTTGAATCATTGTCATTTATATATATGTGATGCGGAAAGTGAAAAGGGACCTGAAAAAAAACCACTCTGATATTTCAAAAACTAAAAAGTTAGTCTTTCAAAGTTTTATATGGACCCTGTTATGCATTAGTGTGTCAAGCGCCAAAAAAAAATTAAAAATTGAGTTAAGCACGGAATATTGTTTCAAATACTATAATTAATATTTTTTATGAAATATGCCCTAAAAAAATTTATATTTAATGTTACTTGCACAATTGACAAAAAAATTATATATAATCCAATGAAAACAAAAAACTTTATATGTTTAGTTTCTCAAATCTTGAATGCTGGCGCTTGACATACTAATGCGTAACAGGTTCCATATATAAAAGAAGGGATTTTGTGAAAAACCCATTTAAACACAATGAAGATCTATTTAAATCGATTATTTTGTAATGTTTATCGGATTCTAATCGCTAAAATTACCAAATAAACCTGTATAGGAAATATAGAAGAATGGTATTCAATCGAAACCCAAAAATCGATATTTTTTACTCAAATGCCCCCGCCGAGAAGAGGTCCCGCATCACATTTAAAGTTTTGCATTCAAATAGTGTGTTTTTAGTGGTGAGAAGATTGACTCCTTCATTGATGCTAGATCTTGCTTTCTTAAAAACTAAACTTGAAATAGAAAGATAAGTGATAGGAGCAGCACTGCAGAGCACACAGAGCAGAGAAGAGCCCACTCACCTGCGGGCACATCTTGCAATGGAACTTGCGAGCCGCGGCGGCGGCGGCGGCTGCAGCGGCCGCCGCGGTCCCATTTGCGCTCAATAGGGCGGTTTGTGGCATTTTCGAGGCATTGATTGGCTGCGGGACAACCAGCATGGAGGCAGGTGTAGGTGGACTGGCACTATTCGACGAACTATGGGGCCGTTGGGGACCTGGACTTGAGAAGACCGCGGCGGCGGCGGCAGCGGCTGTTGTGGCTGTACCGCCCCCAGTTGGTTGCTGGCCTCCGCCGCCGCCGCCCACTCCGCCACTGCCACCGCCACCGCCGCCAGGGGCCGAGGGTCCTCCGGGACCTACCTGGCCGTCTTCGAGGCCTGCAACACCAAACAGAGACATCTTTTTTAATCTCATTTGCATATAATTTCAATTAATTTATTAATAAAAAGAGAAAAGTTCCATTTGGTATTCAAATGGCTTAAATAAAATCATCGGACTGCCTGGGATCCGAACCCGCGACCCTTGGTATAGAAGGCCAGCACGCTAGACACTACACCAAGCCCGAGGGCTAGGGCTTAAATATGTAAAAAGAAATTTATTATTATTATAAGCTCAATCTTCATGCTATCACTTGTTGGTATTTAAGAAAATATTACATTCATTCGACCTATAATGCAATCAACTTGTATTGTTAAACCATGACAACTCTATTTATATATGAAAAATATAAATATACTCTTTGAAAGCTGAAGATGGCAGGGTTGATCCCAGCCGAAACGTTCCTAATAAAGAGTATTCGTTACTGAATAGAGGCTCTATTATTTGGCTGCACCTCTTTCCATTAAACATATCAGCTACAGCCACGTTCTATTATTCAAAAGAAATTTCTATTTTTTAATTTCTTGAGTTGAATGGCTGTAGATTTTCAATTAGAAAAAAGAGACGGGAGCCAGGGGAAATAACAAGCTTAATATTTTATTGCCGACGTTTCGGTTGCCAGTCGTACTCATCCTCAGGGCAAGCAAAATTGAGGATGTGTGCGACCAGCACCCGAAACACCTGACTGCTGGTTCCCGTCCCTTTCTTCTAATTTCTATTTGTATATTTATTGTGCTAATATTGTTAACATTATTCGGATATTCCACCATATCACATTTTCCTTTCCTTTTTTTTTTTTTTCAGTTGGGGGGGGGGGGGGGGGGGGGGGGGGGGGGGGGGGAGAAAAGTAAAAAAAAAAAATATTTCATATTATATAATACCAATATTTTGATTTTGAGATGGCTTTTTTAAATTTATTTAAGGTCTTTTTACGGCAACGGAGGCCATTTAGACCCTATCTCTTTTTATTTCAATTTATTGGTAGCCAATTAAATTGAAATAAATTGACGGGATGCGAACCCGCAACCCTTGGTACAGAAGGCCAGCACGCTGACCCATCCACTAAGGTTCGAGTGCTAAAAATTGTTAAATATTAGTGCAGAGCAGTAGCTAATTAAAACTTTAATACAGTATAGGTACTTTACAACTTTCTCTTGCCGAAGGGAAAGAGAAAGTTGTGTGCTGTGCCACCAGTCACACCAGATTTTTTTAAATTTATTTTAGGTCTTTTTCGATATCGAAGGCCATTTAAACCCCTTGGATAAAATAATGTTAAATATTGATATAAATATATTATTATATAGAATCATTAAAAAAATTATATTTTTATCAAAATTATTTGTTATATCTTTTCCAGTCTCTCTGCCTTGTCTTTGCAAAGGCCTAATTGCATAAACAAATCTCCGATCTCTTCAAGTCAATCTCTTTGATCGTCTCCACATCTCATTGCAATTCAATAACAAAGGAAGAGAAATGCAATGAATATTAAATCATAAATCATTTCAACTTAAACTAATTATCGACATTTATTCAATATTAAATGAGCTACACAATGAATATAAATAATATTTATTAAATCGAATGTGAGGTTATTGAGAAATCGAATCAAGAAATTTTGATAGCTGCTTATCAAATATCAGGTAATTATTTTAAATATTTATTTTATTTCAAACTGTTATTTAAATCAATTTAAAGAATATTTTTAATTTCAGATATTCATTGAAACAAATAAAATAATTAAAACTCGGAAATTTATTAAGCTGTCACTTTATTTTCATCGAGAAAAAAATATTTTCCTGGCTGGCTGGCATTAATCACTCTTTATATTTTAAAGAATTTTATTCATAAAAATTGAATAAGTATTTAATAATTAATTGGATATTAGTAAAAACGAAACTAAGCCTCCAACATGATCGGATCTCCTTTGACAGCTCAGGTCCAGTTAAAGGTATTTATAAAAATTCTTAAAAAACATTTTGATGAGTAATGAAATTATAAATGTTTTAAAATAAGATTTTTGACCATTCAACTAGAAAATAAAATTTTTCTAATATCAATCACTTTCTATATTTTTTTTTTTTAAACATGAAAATGATTATTTAAAAACTATTTATTAATTATTTATTAGTGCAAATTGCGATTTGCGTATCATAAACGTGTCATCGTCGACCCTTTGACACTTCTGACAGCTTAAAATTATTTTTAAAATATCTTTTAAAGAGTAATAAATCATAAAAACTTTTTTCAACTAGTTGAGGCGTTATGTAACAAACAACTAATAAATAATTGCCACTTAACAAAATAATTAGTAACAAAATAATGTGAGCTAATAATAATAAAAGTTATCATTTTGGAATTATTCGTTTAAATATATATATACACATATTGCGCCGATATGTGTGTATGTGTTTGTATTGATAATTTTATTTTTTATGCCTTTAGATCTTATTTAGGTGTTTTTTTTTTTTTTTTTTAAGGTAGTTAAAAAAAAAAAACTTTTGATTCTTTTTATCAACTTGCTCTAACGCTAAATCTTAAAAAAAAAAAAAAAAACTTAGTGCCAAGTAGTACAATTGCAACAAAATTTAAGATTCATAAATACATTTCTCTGTCTTTGAAATTTTTTATTGTTTCATATAATTCTACTTTGCATTTCACTAATTACACAATATTAGGCTTATATAAAATGAGCCTGAGGCAGTCTTTGAAGAGATTTGGCCAAATGCAAAATTAAATATATATATATATATATACGGTATACTATAATTTACTAAAATAAACAGGGCCGTAAACAGCGAGAGGTGGAAGGGGGCTAACAAATCTCAACGAACAATCAAAGGGTCCGAGGTGACTATTTTTTTATGACTTGTCAATTTCGTTTCAACAAAAAATTCCTTTAAAATTTAGCGGTAAATACGGTCAACTTCGTTTTAACAAAATTTCCTTTTAAATTTAAAGGAAATCTTGTCAGTTTTTTTCAACAGGAAAACCTTTTGAAATTATAAGATGCACCTTCAATTTCGTTTTAACAAGGTATCCCCATTGAATTGACGAGAAACCTCATTGACGCATTTTCATTACGGTTTCGGAATGAATTGAAGGGATTTCCATTGAATTTACAAGGTTTTTTTTTTCAGTGTATCTTGGATTTTTTTTTTGACTCATTAATAATACTTTCAACCACAAAGACATTCCTATATATACAATTTTAAAATTTTACTGGGAAGTTGCTCAAACAGAGCGTGATACGCAAACTTTAAAGCCCAAGCGTTAACATTTAGTAAATAGTGTTAAAAATTAATGACATGTCTAGGGGGTAATATTTTAAAGTCGTATTTAAAATAAAAATGGCGTCCTTAACCTATAAAGTAGGGCCATGATTTTGACAGCTTTGAAATAAAAGCAACATGTTAACGTGGCTGTTAAAACTTTGTTTAGAGAATAGCATTTTTTAACGCTGAATTTTTTTTTTTTAACATTCACACTCACACACACATTCACACAGTCTTTTTCGGCAACTTAGGCCATATAAGACTTTTACGATAGCCGTTGTAATGAATCTATCTATTGGGGGTTCAGACATTTTTATTTAAGCCATTTGGTATCCAAATGGCTTAAATAAAACCATTGGACTGCCTGGGGTCCGAACCCACGACGTTTGGTATAGGAGGTAGGCACGAACGCTGATTGTTTTTACATTACTTTTTAACACCCATTTGTTGATTTTAAATTTTAACGTCTGTTTTTAGAGAATAGACTTGGTTGTGCGTTAAAAAAAAAAAAGTGTATGAGGCATTAAAAGCCTGTTGTGCTGGAAGCCCTAAGGAAATTTAAAATAAATAAATAAAATATTTTATTTTACACGCCAGAGAATAGGCAGAAATTTGTAAACGAGTCCGATCAAGATTTTTGTACGATGTTATTCAACATGCAGTCGAAATTTTCAAAAATATAATTTTTTAGATAATTGTATGGTATTAAATTGGGACACTAAATAAAAAATATAATGCCTCTCATCTGAAAGAATAAATGCTTTGACAAAAAGCTAATTTAGAAGACAAATACACTGAACATTGTTATTTTTAGAGATAACATTAATAACATTTCTTATTTATAAAGCATATTAAGTACAGTAATTACCAGATGTTTTTAATCAGCCCTCTATTGAAAACTCATTAAACCTTAATTGGACAATATTTATTTTAAAAATTACCAAGGCAAAATAATATTTACATAATTTATTAGTTAATAATAGAGAGGTTAAACAAAGTGCACGCACGCTTCTATGAATTTTCCGAAATCATTTTAATATTTTAAAATAAGGCTTTTGAAAGACTAAAAATACTGAATTGTTGATTGAATAATTGAACATTTTGCTTTGAATTTTCCTTGATTAACGCTTTGTATGGAAAACAAATCAAAGCTAGTCAGTGGATAGAATAAGAGAGAAAAAATCGAAATGTAAAATGAATGAAAAAAATATGACAAAAAATCGTATATAAGCCTACATATTTAATCGAAGATCACTACCTTAATGCAAAAAAGACTATACAATTATATATTTATAAACGATTTTATAAAAAATTTTAAAACAAAAATAAATAGCGGTATTCAAAATTTCAGGGGATGTATTGAAAAGAAGTCTGATGAAGAAGATTAAAATTAGGTTACTAAACTGATTAAGGCCTATGATAACTAAAATTATAATAATATAAGTATGCGCAGGAATAAGCCAGGAATCAAATTAGACAAAAATTTAAATTAATCTTTATCCAATTTTTTTATTTCAATCGCCGACGATTGAAAATAAAATTATTGGCTGCTATCCTGCTCATTCTTATCAATTATACAGTAGGGGGGATAAAAAAAAGCCAAGTTTTGAATTCAGAGTTGCTATAATGCGAAAAAGTTACGAATGCTATAATAAAAAATACAAGTAAAACAAAAAAAAAAAATTTTTGGAATCGGACTTCATCTTCCGATCGCGCAAGTCCATAGAAGTTTAACGAAATTCGTCATTTTTAAACACATTTATTATGTTTAGAAAATAATCTTGTGAGGCCAAAAAGTTGTTGATTTTGAGTTGCATGCCAATTGTGCACCTCTTAGCTTGTTTAGATAATAATAATATCAAAACAACCCAGAACTCACCACGAGAAGATTGCAGAACTTCGAGTTTCACCCACACCCTTCCCATCCATCCAACCAATAAGAGCGTTTGTTATTTACACAGTGGTTTAGAAGCCACTGTATTTTGATTTTTTTTTAATTGTAACCATCTCTTGATTGGGGTCCACACACCAAGAGCGACGCTTTAGAGATCAGCTTCACGCGCCTTTCGACGGCTTGCGTGTGACAGGGGGAATTTTTTGATATCCCAATCTGGAATATCACCACACTGAATCAACAATGATATTTCCTCATCGGGTACGTTTCGAAGAAGAGGAGAAAACACCCTTGTGTTATTCCAATCAATCAACTCTGTATACTATACTATATATTCAGTGTGGGGATATTCCAGATTGAGATTTCAAAAATTCCCCTGTCACACGCAAGCAGTTGAAAGGTGCGTGAAGCTGATCTCTGAAGCGCCGCTCAAGGTGTGTGGGCCCCAATTAAGAGACGGTTACATCAGAGCCACACTAGCATCTACCGGTAGATCACTTATGCCCAATTTTGAAAACAAATCAAAATACAGAGTGTCTTCTAAACCAATAATGTAAATAACAAATACCCTTATTGGTTGGATATTTGGATGGAACTCGAAGTACAGCCACCTTTTCGTGGTGAGTTCTGGGTTGTTTCTAGTTTTGGTTTAGATCCCATGGAAGGTTTGAATTTCCAAACCACCCCCTGGCTACTCCTGTGTAATTGTAATTGCTTATATTTATTTATATTATTTTTTTATTTATATTTATTGCTTATATTTATCATTCTTATTTTACTAAAGAATTTTCTACATCTCTGTAAATAGTAGAAAAATCTTTTTTAAAGAAAGTAATTTTCTTTAACTTGGGGGAATTCCAAAGATTTTATTCTCGATCTTATAAAAAATTCTATAAATATTTAAGATATCTTAAATTACTTACATACATATTTATTAATAAATTATATATTTCATATATAGGTAAAAGAAAATAAAAAATAAATTAATTTTCAACTGGTAAATCGAGCTTTAAGGAAATACACCCTCTTTTATAATAAAGTTTAATTAAAATTATTATACCGTAGAAAGGAGATAATTCGATTTAATGGCCATCGTTCTATAAATTCTTTTTAGCCCTGGAAAGCCCTTGTCATCATCAGCTGCCTGAGACATAAAATAAATGCTACTTTGTAGCCCTTAAAATGTCCCTACATATTGGCTCTCTAAGCAATATTCTTAAGTACTTTTAACGTTTACCTTATCGATAAAATAAAAGGAATTTCTAATCGATATCAGGGAAATTAATAAATTTATAAAATTGATAAGTGAAAAAATTAAGATAGATAGTTATAGAATATTTGAAATGTTCCATCAAAACCATATATAAATTTTTTTATAAAATATTCAAACCTCTTTTAAATACTAGGATTAATTCACTTTACCTTTAATGGGAAAAGTGATTTTTTTTAAATCATTATAAATTTGGCTCCTAAAGAAAAACACCTCAAATTTTAAAATCTGGGGACGTCTTTCAGCCAAGTGTTTAATTTAAATTTATAGATACTGACAAAAATGAAAAAGAAATTTTCGAATTGGTGTAGTAAAGAAAGATTGCCTGCTATACATGCTATAATATATATATAATCAACTTGGCCCTGGCGGGCGGCGTCTCGTAAGCGTTTAGTAGTTAAAAATTTTGAATTTGCCTCTCCGACTCCGCCCACTCTGAATTTCCCCAATCAGCGCTATCCCTGAGACATCCCTGAGGCCTGATTGGTGGGTTCACACATCGGACACCGGTTTAAGCGCTTTATATATAAGTATGATATAATTTAATGCGAAAATTTCAATATCAATACAATGATATCATCCTCAGCGCATACTAAAAATATAGTAAAGTATTACAAAAAAATAGTTATTAAACAAAAATATTAACACTTCACTCACAAAATGTCCAGGTGAAAAAATACTTCAAAAATTATAAAAAAGCTGCTGCTGCCAAGGAGATTATAAAAAAAGTTGCCATAAAAATTATAAAAGAAAATGTGTATATTTAGATATTCAAATTGAAAGACATATTAGCCAAGTAAAACATTTTTTTGTAAAAAAAAAAAACGCAAAAAAAGATTGATTAAAATTTCACTTTGCATTAATCATTCTAAATTAATTGCTTTTATTATTATACAGTGATAATCTCTTTGGACAAATTTGATGTGTGAGTATTTATTTAATCGTGGTTGAAACTCACTTCACTCGACTTGACTTGATGTCGCCCCTTTGACTATTGATATTATGGAGATTAGAGATTCGTAATGTAAACAGAAATAGAGACCTTTTGGAGGTAATAAATTAGAGAGGCTCCTCCTCCGGGCGGTCAAATCGTGATTACTATTGAGCCCCACTTACTCTCATTTGCTCTATATAAACAACTAGGTTTATACCATTTTAGTAAACCACCATCGATTAAATAGACATGTTATTTATATTTGGAAATTATTATTAGTATAGTTCAATAATACTTAACTTATAATAATTTATTAAATTTAAATATAAAAAGTTCAAATATGCATTAAATCTTTCTTCTGAAATAGATGTATTAATTGAATATAATCTCAACAAAGAGCAAGAGGAAATTTCAATCTATTTTGAGAATCAGTATTATTATACTGAAAAATTGGTATAGATAAGTTAATTACTAAACCGAAAACTAAGAGATTAACTGAAGAGCACACAATTTGAATTTTAGAGTATTAGAGATTATAAAAAATTAAATATTTAAAAATTCATATTTATTAATTTAGTAATTCGACTTTCCTATCTTCTTTGAAAAGGGTTACTGGATACCCTCCTGATTACTTAGTTCAAGTGTAAAATTTAAACAAAGCGAGTTTTTCCTTTTTAACTTTATTTACTTATACTCAGAAAAAATCAGTTAAGCTTTAAGTTTCAAAGAGATATAGAGGTAAGAGAAAGTAACAAAGAATAAAATCGTTGTTTTAGGGCCGAATGGCTTATAGCTAAGGGCCAAAATATATTAAAAAATTAAAAATTAAAATTTTTTATTGACCATAAGAAAAGAAAAATCTGGTGTGACTGGCGCACAGCACACAACTTTCTCTTACCTTCGGTAATCGAAAGTTGTGTACTGTGCTTGTCACACCAGATTTTTTGTGTCGACATATATTTAGTTCCCGACAGTACGGAACATTTGAATTCAGATGTAAAATTTATAAGTATGGGAAAATATTTATATTTTGTTACCATGGCAACCATTTCTCCTATCTTCCCTATAAAATACAAGAGTAAAGTGGTCTTCAGAAGATTTCAATCGCAAAATGAGAATATACATTTTAAAGAGCATCTAAAAAATAATTGATTTTTGAATTTTAAAAAAAATCGTTGGAGCAAATTTTGAGAAAATCGAAAAAAACTGAAAAAGTACATCAGTAAAGTACTAGTAATCTTTGGCCGATTTTGATTAAAAGCTTATTTTTCCGGTCCCGGGGGTGTTTAAGTTAAATATAGAATTTCATCCTCGTAGCTCAATTCCTTCATGCTTAAAATTGAACACAGACACACCCACCCACCCACCCACACACCCACCCACCCACCCACACACAGACAGACCATGTCGCGAAAATCACTTTTTTGGATTCAGGGGACCTCAAAACGTGAAGATCCATCAAAATCTCGACATCGAATTTTTGACATGAATCCAATACTTTCTCTCTATATATATATTACATATATACATAGTTAAGAGAAAGTAAAAACAACTATGCACCAGGCATATACATTTAGTTGAACAAAGTTTAATAAAAAAATTCATGGTGTCAGACGAAGTCTTCAAACCAATGACATTTTGATGGCATCAAGCGAGAGAAGGTTCCTTAATATGGTTCCGGGATTTATTACATAATATTGAGGGAAAAGTTTAAAAAAACCCTCACAAAAGCCTTTAATTTATTTTCTATAAAAATTTAAAAAAAGTTAAAATTGGATCTCCCTAACTAAAGGATTCACATGGCATGGAATTTTGTTCAAAAATTTCACACGTATATTGTAAAAGAAAAAATGAATATAAAAAAATGTGTGGGGCTGAATGGCGGCTGTCAACAGCCGAAAATTAATTGAAAAAAAAAACACTATAGATCAGGAATCGGAAACCTGCTTTTATAACTAACGAATTAGATTAAGTAGCTTGAGTTAATTTTAGGTTTGTTTTTGACTTTAGGCCCGCCTAAAGATATTTCTTTTGAAAGTGGCCCACTTTCCGAAAAAGAAATTTGTAAGATGAGTTTATGTTTGGCCTTATCGCCTAGACTCGACAACCAGGAGTTCCCGCTTTCATGGGCGGATATTTATTTTATTTTTTTAAATACAAATTATATCCAACGGCTGTATGCCCTCCGTATGCAATATACTGGATTTTTCGCTCTCCATATATTTGCCATCCCTAGTTTATTTAGTATTTACTCCCAGTAATAGATTATAGGAATTCTCTTGGATTTTCAAATCCTGACAATTTTGCTACACCAAAAACCCACGCTTGTTTAGAAAAGCTAGTAATTTAGCCGCGGGAAATATTAATGGCAATGTTTGTTTCAACGTTTGACACTGGTTTAATTTGTTAACATCGTCTCCAGAGGCCATTGGTGAATTAATGAGCCCCTCCCTTAAAAACACTGACATTTATTTCAATTTATTGGGGTCAAACGCTACCAATGAAATGAACAAAAATATTGTCACTATTTTTTTCCTTAAAGTTATTACTTTTAAAATAAATATTAAATTAATTTAAAAGATGAAGTAAAACTTTTTGTATACAATAAAAAATATATAATTAAATTTTTTTTTGTATTCAATTCATTTGAAATAATTTTAATTTGTGATTTTTTAACTAAAAGCTTTTTATGTAAATTACACCTGGATATTTTTTGTTCTCAATTTTTGTTCTTATTTTTTCTAGAAATTAAATTTTTATTATAAATTTATTCAAAGAGTTTAGACCAGAGAATAAACTTGAGAGAAAATAATTAAAATTTATACAATTTTTTTTTTTTTTTTCTTACACTCAGGAAAATATTAAAACTGGTTAATTAATTTAAAAATACTCAGGAGAACTTAAGCAGAACCTTTTTGAAAGTGCTAAATTCTTGACCTGACCAATGTTAGTAATATCAAGGATAATTTGTTGGTTTGTTTATTCCACTTCTGTTTCGACCGAGGCTGATAGCCAGTCTTTGTTTAAATATTTTGATAGAGGTAAGTACCAAAAGCGATTTATAGAGATCCACTTATTCTAATCAAATGAAATGAATTTTTCCAAAAAACAGCTACAAACTCTGCTTTTAAAAATACATTATATTCTCCTATCTGCGAATTCCATTTTTTTAATTTTTTGTTTCGTCGTTTTTTTTAGACTTATTTATATTCAAGCGTCTACAGGTATTAAATTTACATTCCTTTACTCAGAATAAATGAAGGTTTCAATGAAGTGATTTCAAATCAAAATACATATTTTTTCTTTTTTTTACTAAATACTTTTATTGATCGCTCTTGACCAAAGACCCCAATATTTACTGTAAAATAAGTTTATAGCTGATTAATTTATATACTGCTGATTAGTTTATATACTGATCTCTAAAATTAGTTTTAAAAAATATTTGAATTAAATTAGACTTCATGTGGCAGCATTTGAAAAATCAAATTTCTTCAATATGGGAACAGAAAATCGACAAGTTGGCTTGGAAATTAGAGAGGCAGTTACTAGCTCTGTGGCCAGGTTTCCAGGTATACGACTAGGGCTATGTGAGGAGCTATGCAAACAGTTGAAAAACAGAATAGAGCACAAATTGCTCTTTGCCACTAACCTAAACATATCCAGCAATCTAAATAACATTTGGTTATTATATTCAAGAAAGAAGAAATGTACGATTTATATTAGTAATTAAGATATTTCAAAATCAATTTTTTATTTGAATTTTGCATATAGAAAATTGGCAACAAACTTGCCAGCCGAAGACGAGTAAGGAGATCCCGGGGGCGCAGCCCTCTGGCTAGACGGAAAGCCCGCAGATGGCGAGATATGCTCCTGTATATGCTGTCTAATTATAACTTTTTGTGTCATAT
The DNA here is from genome assembly GCA_023213315.1 of Euborellia annulipes. Classification (NCBI taxonomy): domain Eukaryota; kingdom Metazoa; phylum Arthropoda; class Insecta; order Dermaptera; family Anisolabididae; genus Euborellia; species Euborellia annulipes. The sequence continues at coordinate 76,419 of JAKCPI010004489.1, read as the reverse complement.
TAGAATATCGCGAAGATTATACTTTTGAACTAAATAAATATTTTCGATTTTATTTTTGTCTAAAAGTGATATGTTTGTTTGGTTTGATTTGATATGTTTGACGAGGCTGGTTTTGATAATACAGTATTTCCAAAATAATTTTCTTTATTTACCATTTATTATAATTGTAAAAAAAGGGAATAAATATTTTTCAGGGCGTAGGTAAGTATGAGTGGGAATTATGTGTGTACACTTGGCAATTTGACTAAATTTAGTTGACATTTTTAACCTCCTCCCCCACCCTGAAAAATCTCTTCGCTACGCCCCCGGAGATAATATGCAAATGCTTGTTTGGATGATGGTAAAGAGAATTGTTCCGAAAGATCATTACGATAAGGACCGAGCTTCTCCGTTAGTTTCGAGGAACAAACCAAACTTGTGATCAAGAACACACTCTATTATAAGCTGTTACTATACATGCTTCAAACTTAATTTTCGAATAGTATACAAGTTGTTTAATTAAAGTATTCATTTATCTTTTGTCAAGTTGTTTTTGAAATTAGACTTTTAAAAATTAATTTAAATTGTTTAAAAATGAATAGTCTACATTTATAAATAAAAAAGTTATAGTACATGTACTATAACCAGTAGCGTAGCCAGGATTTCTGCTTGGGGGGGGGGGGCCCAAAAGTTTTATGAACCCCCCCCCCCCCCTTCACCAAGACTTAAAGTGGAGAAATTTTTTTTAGATAATATAATAATTATAAATAAAAAACAAATAAAAAAAATTTTTTTTCTTGAAATAAAAAATAATTTTAATACAAAATTCGTAAATATTAGAGATTTTTTCAATTATTTATAAGTTTTTTGTTAGATTTTAGAATTTATGAGAGTTAATAAAATATTTATTTAAAAAAAATAAATATCATTAGGGAAAACAATAGGTATTTTTTTGTTTTGGAGAAGGCTTTGGGGGGGGGCCCGGCCCCCTGGGCCCCCCCCTGAATACGCCATTGACTATAACCACTACGTGGTTGAAATATTTTATTCAAAAGGAAAGGTACTAGATATCTGCAATTGATCAAGATGGTGAATGTAATCTTATATATAAATAAATTTAAAATAAAAGATAAATCATCATTTATCTTTTATTTTAAATTTATTAATAATTATTTTTCGCCAAAAAAATTTTTTGAAGTTTTGATACTTATATATATATATGGGGCATTCCACGCCAAAATCGGTTTGAAAAATTTTATAGTAGCCTACCCCTTAAAAAACCCCTCCTGGTAAATTTTGAGATTTTTTTGATCATCGGTAGTTTTTAAGAAAAAATACAATTAATTTTTTTGAATAATTTTTCTGTGTCATTTACAAATTTCCAAATTTTAGTCATTTTCTGAAAATCATGCATACTTCGATTTTCCTAAAGTTTTTGTAACAAACAACTATTCATTCCACAACTTTTCAGACCTTTCCGGTCGTGGGATTTTTATGCCTACTATTTTTTAAAAATTATTAAAAGGAAAAAAGAATTTTTCAAATTTTCAAAAATCGAAAAAATATAGAAGGCATAGTGATCCCACGACCGGACACGCCTGAAAAGTTGAAGAATGAATAGTTGTTTGTTACAAAAATTTTTTAGGAAAATCGAAGTATGCATGATTTTCAGAAAATGAGTAAAATTTTGAAATTAGAAAATGACAGAAAAATTATTCAAAAAAATTAATTGTAGGCTATTATTTTTTTCTTGAAAATTACACAAAAAATAAATAAATAAATAAAAAAAGTTGGAAAGTGAACCATTTTTGGACACACAAGGATCCACACGACCGGACCAGGGACACATTTTTCTTCTGCTCACTTTGGAACGATTGTGTCCCTGGTGCGGGTGTGTATATCCCTGTGTGTCTCCAAAGCAGCGTTTCCCAACCTTTTGAAGCCCACGGCACCCCAAAGGTGCGTTGGGAATAATATTACACACTACGGGACCCTTCCTTTTTTTCCCTATCAAATCGAAATTTTTTTCCACCCTGGGGAAAATTTTTTTACCTTGCGTGAAAATCATTTGACCTTTTTTTTTGGCAAAGCTTAATTTTTTCCGATCTACGGAAAATTTTGCCGCTTCCATTTTAATCATTTGACCTTTTTTTTTAGCAAAACTTTATTTTTTCGCCTCTTTATTTTATTTTTTTTATCTAAATATCTCGCGGCACCCCTTGGGTGCCGGGGCACACCGGTTGGGAACCACTGCTCTAAAGGTTCACTATGCAGACTAGCTGCGGGCGTGTGGATCCTCGATCATTGTTATCATTTTTACTCGGGGGGGAGGGGGGAGGGGAGCTTCATGCGAGTAAAGATTTTCAAGGGAGGCTTTGTAACATAAAGTTTGAAAAGCACTGCTTTAGGCTGATTAAAATGATAAGTACAGTATAATACTTTTTTTGAATATTTATAAGCAATTGTGAGTTTTCTCTTTTCATATTGGCCTTGAGAATTTTTATATCAGATTTATATTAGTTTATAAATCCAGTTTTTATTAAAATTTATGAATAAGTTCCTCATTTCTATGACCAAAAATAATTTTTTTTCTTTTTTCATATATAAATATTAAATTATTGATAAAATTTTTAAATTATTCTAATTCATTGGTTAATTATTTAAATCCTCAGAGAACAGTTTTATAAAAATTAGGTACTAAACAAAGTAGTAACTTTTATTTAGGGTAATATTTCTTTATCTCTATTAATTTTAGAATTCATTGTATTTTTTTATCCGTAGGTGGAGTCGACTAGCGGCTTTGAATACTCTAGAGAAAGCATGTTTTAAAAGGGTGCAAAAAAAAAAAAAACGGTTCAAGCAACTCTCTGGCAATTTTCCTTCGCTATTTTATTCAACTAATATTTTAAAATATGTCAAAGGGGCGAATAGAGAGAAATAATAAAAGCGAGGTTCTGACGCCGCAATATAAAAATAAAAAGGGCCACAAATGATCGCAGTTGCTATTCATATTTTTTAACTATTGAAATAAAATACAGAAAGTTATTGACAGTGGCGGTTCAAGGAATTTAATTTTGGGTGAAACCCCACTGGGTGTTTCAGAAAGAATCCATGGTTTCATGGGTCTGGGGAGGAAGCTGGCTGGAATTAAGAGAAAGGAAGAAAATATGGATTCTCTAATATTTGCTTAATTAAAAAATATAAAATTTTTACAGATTAGATTGGTACTACATGATGTATAATGCGTTTCTTATCGAAAACAGTAAATAAAGACTTTGACTTTATAATTTAGCTAAATATAGGTTGGTCTAAAAAAATTATTTTTATATTTTAGATCAGGCCAACCCTATATAGTGTTGGTGAATATTTTGACTTAAAATAAAGATATACCCTAATATGTATATTATCTATTATTATTATTTTTTTTTTTTTTTATGACGCTTCCATACACAGAAATTGTGTCTTTGGGAAGAAAAAGATTAAATAAATAAATAAATATATAATGGCCCACATGAAGCATACTTTGAGAATCACTGGCTTAAGGAATTTATTTCTGAAGAGTTTGAAAAGTTGATTTCAAGACAGTGATAAATTCTAATGTATTTTGAATGTACAGTAAGAGATAATATTAAGAATAACTTTTGACAATATTAAGTCCCACCCATGCGTTTTCTACTTGTGATTATTTCATTGTTTTTAAAAAAATATTATATAAGAAACCGGAGAATAAAACCAGCCGCTACTGGACGCCTCTCACATCAATTTAATTTGTAAATATTTCGACCAGCATCACGCCTGGTCACCATCAGTACAAAAAAAAATGATTTTTCGGAGGGCCCGTGTCAACCAAAATGTTAAAAATAATTTCTTAGAAATTCAGAGAAATCCAATCAAAACCTTCGCTCGTGCTGACATTAGTCCCCCGCTTCTCTGAACCAGCAAAAGTCCTAATTGTAAAATATTATATTTTTTTTAATGGAAACTTTCATTCAAACCTAGAAAATTTCCAATTTCTTTTATAAATAAAAATAATGAAATAATCACAAGTAGAAAAAGTATGGGTGGGACTTAATATTGTCCCTCAGTGTACATAAGAAAATATAGGTCATAGTGTTTGTCTTTGTTATTATATAAATAATAATAATTTCTAAATTGAAGCTTAATGAGTGATGCCAAGAGAAGTGTAGAAACCGAAACTCCCCAACTACGCTAATTTTTCGTTAAACTATTGAAAAAATACTCTTGTTAACATTGTAATTGTTTTCAGTTTCCTCTGAAGAAGAAGAGCCCCCTGTGCATTCGAAATATCAGGATATTAAACTCATTTGGGGAAAATAAAAAATTTTTATTTTTGTTTTTCCCATCCTGCATCCTTGCCGAATTAGCGTAGTTGGGGAGTTTCGGTTTCTATAATTTCTAAATTCTTGATTTCGCTATAAAATTTTAAATACTAGCCTACGTATTTGATTTCATTACTTTTTAACAAAGATGAAGTTTATTTAATAATATGAGATTTTGATCAAAAGGGATCGAAAGGATTGAGGTAACATTTTACGAGGCACTATGACAGTTCTAATTCTTAAGATTTGCGAGTTGTGTCACTTTCCAACCACCCTTACCCACGATATGATATTGCTCTTGTTAGGTAATCCTAGAGATATAGATAGCAGGGTTGCTGTCTAACATAAAATCCTTTCTTCACAGCTTTTATATTTTCAATCAATAAACCATGAGAGAGAGAGAGAGAGAAAAGGAGAGGGGGTAGGGAGGTGACAAATTCACACGGAAATGGCGCTTTGACAGAGAATACATTCACTTGGCAATTCTTCTTCTTGAGTTTGACACAAAATAGAGGAAACTTTTCAATACCTTTCGCCCACATTTTAGAAAAAAATTAGCTGGGGAGGAGGAAGGGAGAATACTCCATTTCCACTGACTCTATTCACTGCATACCTATCTAAACGACAATGACGTGTTTTCATAAAATAACTCTTAGAAATGAAATGTTTTTTAATGGGAGAAAGAAGAAAAAAAACAAACAAATTACTATGGAAAATCAAATTGAACAGATTCTTTATAACAACAAATTTATTTACAATTGTGTAAAACGGTATAATATGTGCATGTATCATAAATATCGTAATTAACATATCGTTTAAAATCTAATGTCCAAAGATGGAGATAAGGCGATTTTGATTAAAATTCATAAATCAATTATTTTTTAGATGCTCTTGACTATAACCATTATATATATATATATATATATATTATTATTGTATTTGGGGTTGAGGTATTCTTATTTAACCCTATTGGTATCCAAATGGCTTAAATAAAATCATCGGACTTCCTGGGATCCAAACCCGCGACCCTTGGAACACAAGGCCAGCACGCTAACCCCTACACCAAGCCGGAGGGCCTTGTTAATCTAAAATTTCAACCTCCTCGCTCAATTCCTTCATGCTTAAAATTGAACACACACACACACACACATGTTGCGAAAACCACTTTTTCGGATTCAGGGGACCTCAAAACGTGTATATCCATTAAAATCTTGATGTCGAATTTTGGACCAATACTTTCTCTCTATATATATTAACATATATATAGAGGTAAGAGAAAGTAAAAATATTAATTAGAATCAATCATCACTGCAAGATTTCTCACCTAATGAGCATCATTTCATATAACTGTCTAATGCAAAATATACAGTATATAATTATTTCAAGATAAGGAATTTTACTGTTCGGTTGATGTTTAATGTGAAAATTATAACAAAATAAATCAAATCAACCAAAAAAATCAAAAAATGAAATATTGATTTATGTTGTTATAATTTTCACATTAAACATAAACCGAACAGTAAAATTCCTTATCTTGAAATAATTAATAAAAACTCTTCCCCTTCTAATTAAATACAGTATATACTTTTTTGACACTTATTGGGCCTTGAAGATTGCTTCTATCGAGACCGAAACATCGGCCCAATAAATATTCAAAGAAAAAATTTGGCTGCTAGTCTCTGCATTTTCAACCCTTCCTTGATACAACTCAACAGCCACAACTACAATATTAATTAATTAGAAATTCATTGCCGCTGTCCTAATTAAATTTTATCTAATAACTTATTTATTTTTTAATAGTTGAGAATCTTAATATTCCCTTTCTTCTGATTGACTCGCCAAGAACTTAGTCTTCTCAAGTTTCCTTAAATAAAGGTCTAATAGGAAGGATGCGGTATAAATGGTTTATTTTTGAGAATTCCTCTCGATGGGCATCGAGGGGATTTTCTCCTGTTATTCAACTTAATTTAGGGATTAAATGTATTATGATTAACTGGCTATGATTTATTTCCTCAACTGATTGGACATATAAAACAAAAACAGCCCTAAATTATTTAAAAATTAAGCTTCTCTGATCAATCTTTCGCTGGAGAGGATCGGAATTGAAAATTTTTAATTTGAATTGTTTTTCCCATTTTTTTTTTTTTTTTTTGCTATAATCACTTTTTAACGAGTTATATAATTAACCTATCAATAATAGAAGAGGGCATACTCATTGAGCAAGTATCATTTCTTCTTGCCTAAAGGAATGTGAAATGTTCCAAAATATTCCCCTGGCGATGGATATTACCAGAGATACGCGATAGATACGAGATGTTCTCCCTCTTTTCCTGCCAGCCAGCCCCTGAAGGCAGCCTTCGATCCTTTGGCGATGGTCAATCAATGCCTTTTTCTTTGCCCTTGACTTACTTTCAAATATCACAAATAAAGAAAAATATTATTTTATTTTAATGCCTATATATTGTAATACAATAAATATTATCCTTTATGTTATTTTTTTTTTTTTGAAATTAAATAAAGCTTGCTGCTCACATAGCTACAGACATTATCTGCTAAATACATATAGTAGAACCTCGCTTAACAAGCACAACGAATTGTAAAAGAATGACTTGCTTAACGAGCGACTTTTCGCATAACGAGTATAAAACTCGGACTTCGTCAAAATAAAGGTCTGTCTACGCTCTTTTAAATTTAGTGATTACAATTTACATTAAAAAAAAATTAATTTAGAAATTTAATGTTATTATTTTAAAGGGTTTTTATTAAAAACAATCAAATTATATTAATAATTAAATATTTATACATATTAAGGACATGATGAAATAAACTCTATCCCACAAATATCGAACTTCTGGTTCCAGGAGTGTCTTGTGATCAAACATTTTCTCAAACTTATGTTATATGTACATGCAGTGGGGGAGGGGGGCAAAATATGGCAATAATTAGAGGCGTCATTGGGGGTCAATGCCTTCCCCTCCTCCAAGGGTTCTGATTTTCATAAAATTTTACATTAGTTATTCTAAATAAAATAATTCAAAATACATCTACGAGTATAGAAACTGTACAAAATTAAACAATCAATTAAATTAAATACTCGTTCTTTTGTCTAAATTTGAGTACCTATTTGTAAGTAATTTTTAAGAAAAATATATGTTTGCCCCCCCCTCCAAGAAAAATTTTAAATGACGCCACTGTGTACATGAATAAAAATTAATTGAATTAATTATTAGGAAAATAATCAGGAAATAGATGAAGATTCTTCACTCTCCTCCATATTTAACTAATTTTTTTGAATAAGCATATTTACTTTCTCATACCTTTAATATATAGTTTTGGATTCATGTCAAAAATTCGATCCCGAAATTTTGACGGTTATACACGTTTTGAGATCCCCTGAATCCAAAAAAGTGGATTTCGCGACAAGGTCTGTTTGTCTGTGTGTCTGTTAACAAAATATCTCAAGAACGAAAAGAGCTAGGAAGTTGAAATTTTATATTTAAGTTAGGCACCCCCATGGGACGTGACACGAAGCTTTTGGATAAAATCGGCTAAAAAGTACTTAGAAGGCTTCCTTTGATCATATAAAATTAATTTCGAAATTCCAACACGAAGTTTCTCAAACAGAGCGTGACATTAGCGAATTATATTTATAGAAGATATTAAAAAAAAAAAAAAAAAAAAACGCTAAACAAGTTTGAGAATAAACACGAATCAGGACTCGGAAGAAACTCGCGCTACCTTGCTTAAAAATATAAAATAAGATCTGATATTATAATAAATAAAAATAAAAATATTTCTTTTTATTAACAAATTAATTACTGGTTTGTTAAAATGAATAAAAAGATAAATATGTATTTACATTCCTTTAAACCAATAAAAAAATTCCAGAGTAAATATGCAAATAAAGCCTTTTAATGAAAAAAATTACTTAAATAAATGTGAATATTTTCATATTAAAAGAAAAAAAAATGAGAGAGATAAATGTCAATTAATTATAAAGTGAAATAGTGAAGTGAATTCCTAAATATGTGAGGACTAGACGACGTAACGAGGTTAGAGCTTCCCCCCCCCCACCACTTCTTGGAATTCAAGGTGCGTTTCAACCACCCTAAGGCGCTTTTAATGATTCGATTTGAAATTAATTCCGAATTAAATGACTTTTTTTTATGATGAATTTGTCATTTAATATATAAAAAATGAAATATCATTTTTTTAATTTTAAACGTCAGATATTTAATCATTTTAGAAATTACTTTTGTCTGTATATATGCGAGTGTGATTGATTTAATATAAAAGAAGCGAAACAATTAATCCGAATTCAATCAATTTATCTTTAATTTAAAAGATTTTTCACCTTTATGCAACATCGCGCTCTAAAAATTGTTTGAAGTACACTTTACTTTTATACTTTTTTTTTTTTTAACACACTTTTTTCTCACTCACATTCATACACACATTCACACAGTCTTTTCGGCAACTTAGGCCATTTAAGACTTTTAACGATACTCGTATTTATTTATTTATTTATTTATTTATTTACTTCTCAAACTCCCAACAGGATTTCCCAGTTACAGGGAGAGTACATTATCGCACAAAAGAAAACAAAAAATAAATACATGAAGCTATAAAATACAGCTCAAAATAAATTAATTACAAATAGGGAATAAATAAATATCCATCCATTAATTTCTCTATACTGAAAGTTCGCACTCCCTTGTTGCATATTCGGAGATCATTTTAAAAACGGGAGAGTGTTCTCCCGCTTTTGTTCTTACAAATCCGAGATAAAAGAGGGAGCCGGACCTGAGGGAAAACGCCGGGACTCTAAAGCCAATTTTGGCTAGTAACTCACCACAGTCCCAGCGATCACCCAGCAGGTCACAGAAATTTCTAAAAATGAAATCCCCTCTCCTCTCGGATAGACTTTTGATCTCGAATATTTCCAATAGCTGATTGTAACTGATATGCGTAGCGGGGAGGGCGTTTTGTTTTAATATTATAGCCTATATATTTAGGGTCCAGGCATTCTTATTTAATTTATTCATATGCTGATTCAGACGAGGTTTTTATCAAACTAAATTTACTTTGCAGCTTCTTCGCCTAAGGCAGATGTTCTGTCAAAAAATTACAAAAACGTTGTTTTTATTTTAAATTTAATACCAGTATCATTAAATGGCCTAAGTTGCCGAAAAGACTGTCTGAATGTGTGTGTGAATGAGAAAAAAGTGTGAATGTTTAAAAAAAAAAAATATTATATTGTTATTGTCTTTGTTGTTTTGTTTTAATATTTTCTTTTATTGAAAAAAAAACAAAATTTACATCTTAAATTCTAAAATATCGTCGGAAAGTAAAAATATGTTGACAAAAAATATGCTGTGAAAAGCACAGAACACAACTTTCAATTGCCGAAGGTAAGAGAAAGTTTTGTGCTCTGCGACCAGTCACAATTTAAAATTCATATTACAATTATTAGATTTTATATTCGTCAGATCAACTAAGTAGTTAGATATAGCATACCTTAACTAAGAAAGGACTGATAAATAGTGAGATGAAGATAACTGGTCAAATAAGCCCGGAAGCTGTGAGAATAAAAATATTATTATATAAAATTATTTACTAATGACTCTCATGGAAAGTTCCACGTTCGGGGCTACCGAGCCTAAATTCAGCAGTGCTTTAGAATTGCTTAACAGCAGGCAATCTTGGTGGCTGTTGCTCTTTTTTCTTGCCAGACCTTCCCGAACAGCTTTATTGGTTATTTCGTAAATTTAAAATGATTATCGTCAAAATAATTGAATATATCTATATATATATATAGGCCTTCAATGTTAAGATGAAAAAAAATCTGGTGTGACTGACGCACAACACAACTTTCTCTTACCTTCGGTAATTGAAAGTTGTGTTCTGTGCTTGTCACACCAGATTTTTCGTGTCGACATATAATTAGTTTCCGCCAATATATTAGAATTTAAGATGTCAAATTTATAAACATGGGAAAATATTTATATTTTGTTACCATGGCAACCATTTCTCCTATCTTCTCTATGAAGTACTAGAGTAAAGTGTGCTTCAAACAATTTTGAGAGCGAAATGAGAATATACATTTTAAAGAGCATCTAAAAAATAATTGATTTTTGAATTTTAATCAAAATCTTTAGAGCGAATTTTGAGAAAATTGAAAAAAAAAACTGAAAAAGTACATCCGTAAATTACTAGTACTCTTTGGCCGATTTTGATTAAAAGCTTATTTCCTCGGTCCTGGGGGGTGTTTAACTTAAATATAAAATTTCAGCCTCATAGCTCAATTCCTTCATGCTTAAAATTGAACACACACAGACACACAGACAGACCATGTCGCGAAAACCACTTTTTTGGATTCAGAGGACCTCAAAACGTGAAGATCCGTCAAAATCTCGACATCGAATTTTTGACATGAATCCAATACTTTCTCTCTATATATATATTAACATATATCTCAGCCAAAAACATCGGAGATGCAAAAAGGGGCGCCTCGCATTATTTTTGCCCAGCGTCGAGGTGAAATCAAAAAAATGCGCCTCGCTTTTCTGATTTATATAAAAGCGAGGAAATATTTTCACTTAAATAAAACCCCTACAGAATTTTATTTGTTTCATATATCCTCGCTTTTATATAAATCAGAAAAGCGAGGCGCATTTTTTTGATTTCACCTCGACGCTGGGCAAAAAAATAATGCGAGGCGCCCCTTTTTGCATCTCCGATGTTTTTGGCTGAGATTTCACTTCTTTTTGTGAAATATTGCATTTAAATATTATTTAATAATTTTTGTTTATTAAATATTAAGTTATCCCATGAATAGATATTTTAATATGCATTCCAAACAATAAAAAATAAATACATCGTTTGGTATTAATTCAAAACGATAAACATAGGATTTCATCAAATTTTATAAAATTTTAGGTTTTTTATTTTTGTTATGTTAGTAGGATGTTAATACATCGTTTGGTATCTATTCAAAACGATAAACATAGGATTTCCCTAAATTTTATAAAATTTTAGGTTTATTATTTTTGTCATGTTGGTAGAATGTAAATACATCGTTTGGTATCCATTCAAAACGATAAACATAGGATTTCACCAAATTTTATAAAATTTTAGGTTTTTTATTTTTGTTATGTTGGTAGAATGTAAATACATCGTTTGGTATCCATTCGAAACGATAAACATAGGATTTCACCAAATTTTATAAAATTTTAGGTTTTTTCATTTTTGTTATGTTGGTAGAATGTAAATACATCGTTTGGTATCCATTCGAAACGATAAACATAGGATTTCACCAAATTTTATAAAATTTTAGGTTTTTTATTTTTGTTATGTTGGTAGATTGTAAATACTTCGTTTGGTATTCATTCGAAACGATAAACATAGGATTTCACCAAATTTTATAAAATTTTAGGTTTTTTATTTTTGTTATGTTGGTAGAATGTAAATACATCGTTTGGTATCCATTCAAAACGATAAACATAGGATTTCACCAAATTTTATAAAATTTTAGGTTTTTTCATTTTTGTTATGTTGGTAGAATGTAAATACATCGTTTGGTATCCATTCGAAACGATAAACATAGGATTTCACCAAATTTTATAAAATTTTAGGTTTTTTATTTTTGTTATGTTGGTAGATTGTAAATACTTCGTTTGGTATTCATTCGAAACGATAAACATAGGATTTCACCAAATTTTATAAAATTTTAGGTTTTTTATTTTTGTTATGTTGGTAGAATGTAAATACATCGTTTGGTATCCATTCGAAGCGATAAACATAGGATTTCACCAAATTTTATAAAATAATAGGTTTTTTATTTTTGTTATGTTGGTAGATTGTAAATACTTCGTTTGGTATTCATTCGAAACGATAAACATAGGATTTCACCAAATTTTATAAAATTTTAGGATTTTTATTTTTGTTATGTTGGTAGCACTCCTTCTTATCACGTTAATCTATTGTATTTCTATCTGAATGGATTTATCCTAAAAATTGTTATTCCATTAGGGATGAAAATTACTAATATTAATAGATATGTTCCTAGATGACGTCATCAGGGAGCAAAATAGTCAAAATTGTCTTTTCGCCATGTTAAAGATAGGACAAATTTGAAATTTTGAATACCTCTCAAAAAGTCACTTTTGATCCAAAATGAAATTTTATATCAAAGGTATCGGGTTTTTGATAGTATCTATTTGTATTTTAAATTTCATCCAAATCGGTCCAGCAGGGAAACCTGTAGCTTTGTCTAAAAATTTGAAAATTGAAGAAAAGAATGAAAAAAAAGAAAAAAAAGAAAAAAAAGAAAAAAAAAAAAAGGAAAAATAAGAGACTAACTTTTGACCTTCCGAAATCGGCAAAATCTCAACTTTGAGCCTCTGCCATTCTGTTTGGCACTGGAACTTTTTTTTGAATTCGTGCTCAAAATAATCCTTATTTATTCTAGTTTAATATAAAAAAAAATTTCGCTCCGATATCTTAAAAACTTTTTGAGATATTCGCCCAGAAAGAGAAAAGTTTCTCAAAAAAAATTTTTTCACGTCCCTATCTTTTATTAAGGATTTAAAATCATTCTTGATAATATAGTCTAGGGACGACTCGTCCATCTAAATGCAATGGGCCATTGGCATCTATTGGAATGTCAACTAAATGGTAGTATTAAGATAGAGCAAGAGCCAGCGACGGCCAGACCTTCGTTATTTTATAAAAGCTGAAAGTTTTTGTATGTATGTCCCAAATACAGGTAAGAATAATCCCCAACTATGAAACTTGGGTCGTGGTGGTTTTGGCAGATAACAGATAGTAACGGTGTAGAAATTTGTATCTCAAATTCGTTATAGTATAAAGCTCAGTTTTTATATATTTTATTCCCAATAATGTTAGAAGTCGAGTTGTCCATTGCCAGACACTTATGACGGTTCCATCCCCTTGCCAGACACCCTTAAACTACAAGAAATTGTAATTATACTTTCGTTATAGTATAAAAGCTGAATTTTATATATGTTATTTGAGGAACTATCAAATGATGTTTCCTCAGTAGCCAGACAGTTTAGATGGTTCTTTCATCTTGCCAGACGTATTGTGTGGAGAAGTGTTTTTTTGGATTTATCATCAAAATTCATTATATAGCATTATTAAGGACTAAAAAATAAATTTTCAAAAAATTACTAAGTAAAATTTTCATGTCAATAAATCATTAAATTAAAAATCTGTATCAGCTTCATGAAGTAGAAGCATTATAGATCGTAGTTTTTTCTTTTGTTTATTACAAAGATGTCAGATTTTTTTTGAAAAGTCGTAGATTGTAGTACTATAAAGATAAGTGAAAAGGAGAAGAAGAAGAAAATTCGCAGCTAGTTGTGTTTCATTATTTTTATTCCCATTATGTTGACGTTTCGATCCCGGTTGGGATCATCCTCAGAACTAATGTGCACAACAAGAGACAAATAGATTAGTATCGGGAAAAAATATGAACAGATTAGAATATATGCTTATACTCTAAGATGAAAAAATTTATAACTGTTCATGTTTTTTCCCGATACTAATCTATTTGTCTCTTGTTGTGCACATTAGTTCTGAGGATGATCCCAACCGGGATCGAAACGTCAACATAATGGGAATAAAAATAATGAAACACAACTAGCTGCGAATTTTCTTCTTCTTCTCCTTTTCACTTATCTTTATTGAACTACCAGCTATAAGGCCTACGTATCTATATGATTGTAGTACTATTCATTTAGAATTTAATTGGGTATAGGAGATTTTGCAGCCAAGGAATTAAATAAAAAAACTTTATTTAATTGTTAATCGTCGACGTTTCGGTCGTAAACTACGACCTTCCTCAAGACGATTAATTAATCTGAGGAAGGTCGTGATTTGTGACAGAAATGTCGACGATTAACAAATAAATAAAAGTTTTTTATTTAATTCCTTGGCTGCAAGTCTTCTATACCCAATTCTAAGTCTATAGCGACTTCTCAACTCTAGTTTTCAGAATTTAAAGTTGATTGTGTTAAAGTTAAAGAACTTAAAGGTTCGACACAGGGGCGTATATAGAAATTTTTTTCGGGGGCGGCCCGAACTCAAAAATTTTTTTGAGAAAAATTTTTTTTTTTAAGAAACTAAATTTTTTTTCACACAAAATTTTTTGCGGAACATTTTTTCTTTTGCGGAATCAAAGTTTTCCACCCTGCAGAAAAATTTGTTGCGCTGATGTCTGTATATCTTTATATATGTACATGTGTTTGGGAAATTTCGGGGGGGGGGGGCCCGGGCCCCCTCGGCCCCCCCCCTTATATACGCCCCTGGTTCGACAGTAAAATATTTTTTTTTTATTAGTCTTGTGACTGCTTTATAGCATTCACAGTGATAACCACTGTCTGTATATTCATCAGGCAAAATAATGTTTTTATATTTTAGGTAATGTTTTTTTCTAATTTTCAAAACAGTTTGACATTTTATTAATGTCTCCTCAGAAAATAATATTATTTTACCATCACTTTTTTTACAAACCAAACATCCCCCATGATAACACTTTACTACTAGATCACATTTAATTCATAAACTGCACAAATGAATAACGTTGCTTTACGTGTAATATTTCAAAACACAATATGGAGTAAACAACAGATCCATATGGGGTAAACAAAAGATCGCAATAGACCGAAAGGACTGTTTCACTCGCTCCCTCTTAGATATATATATTCCTCGCGCTCGTACCTAGGGCAGACTTTAATGTGTCTGGCAAGATGAAAGAACCATCTAAACTGTCTGGCTACTGAGGAAACATCATTTGATAGTTCCTCAAATAACATATATAAAATTCAGCTTTTATACTATAACGAAAGTATAATTACAATTTCTTGTAGTTTAAGGGTGTCTGGCAAGGGGATGGAACCGTCATAAGTGTCTGGCAATGGACAACTCGACTTCTAACATTATTGGGAATAAAATATATAAAAACTGAGCTTTATACTATAACGAATTTGAGTATACAAATTTCTACACCGTTACTATCTGTTATCTGCCAAAACCACCACGACCCAAGTTTCATAGTTGGGGATTATTCTTACCTGTATTGGGGACATACATAGAAAAACTTTCAGCTTTTATAAAATAACGAAGGTCTGGCCGTCGCTGGCTCTTGGGCTAAGAGTTTCTTTGCTTTCTTTTGCTTTTCACATGCTCGGCGACGAGTCGCTCCCGCGACTCTTGATATAGAGGTAAGAGAAAGTAAAATGTATCTAATTATCGCAGTATAGGCCTACTACTAGGAATACCATTTTCTCTCAATTTTTGATTAATTAATGTTTGCAATTACACAAAGCCTTCATTTAGCATTCCGCTCTTATATACAAATAAAAAAAAAAAAAAGAAATAATCCTTCCATCATCAAAGTGATGTGCAAACATCATGTAATTAATATAATTAGAAAATTTAATTTTTCTCTCCTTTTAAATATTTTAGTTTTAAATGGCTTATAAGGGTAAAGTTCAAGATAGGCGTCAATCAGTGAACACGTAGAGAGAGATTCACAGATGGCACCACGGTGGCATTTGGTCTGACCGCGTCATTAATTACACCCCGAGCCTCACATGGTGGGGTAAAACGGGATGAGGACGCTAATTAAAACGTACACCCTCGAAAATGCGAAATATGAGTTATGAGCGATGACGAACCAACGACAAGATGAATCCATCATCGCCCCAAAAAAGAGATTAGTTTCCACCACCCAACGTTTGCACCCCTCACCCCCTCTCTTTCTCTCTTTTTTTTCTATTTTTTAAAGCGTTTCTACGGATTCCAATCATTGATTTATAATTTGTCAATTTATAATAAATTAAAAAAGTGTCAAAACACTCCTCTACCATGGTCGAATCGGGAAACAGCTTTTTCCAAAACAATTAATTGATCACTATCATTTACTTAGAAGCTTTAGTATAACTTATTTCTAATTTTTGAAGAAAAGTTATAAGATAGATTCCTAATTTTTTAATAAATAGATGAAACAAATTTAAACAGAGTTTAATATTTCATAAGAAAAATTATTATTATTTTCTAAATTTATTTATTTTCGTTAATTAATTAATTAATTTATACTACTGTATTAACCAATAAATATTATATATTTAAAAAAAAACACGAACTAGGTTTCAATAATGTGTTAAAAATGTTAATTTTATTTTAAGCTTATGACCTAGTGTTTTTAATTTCTTATTTTTTTTTTACATTTTTTGTTAGAGATTTACGAGTTTTTTTTTTTTTTTAACTTTTGTGTAATAAAGAAAGACGTTTCTGAAGTGACTAGACTTCGGCATCTAAGGCCATTTAGACCCTGTCCCTATTTATATAAATTGATTGGTAGCCAATACAATTTAAACAAATTTTGTCGCTTGGGACGGGATGCGAACCCGCGGTCCTTGGTACAAAAGGCCGTACTGGCATTTTGCTAACCTCTACACCAAGGCTCGAAGGCATTTTTTTCTAAAATAATCTTTATTTTCTAATTTTCATTCCTGTAGAAGGCGTTTCGACAACAAAACTCATTCGCAGTATATTTTTTTTATAATTAATTAATTTATAAATATAGCAACAGCAGCTTCAATTTACTCAAAGCCTCGCATCTTAACCTTCGTAAGGTCTTCGTTTTAACCCTACACAAGAGGTCTTTGGGGTCATATTGACCCCAATCTTTATTCTCATTATATTAGATTGCAGGAACCTTTTTCACAATATTATATTATTATATATTATTTAAATAATAAACATTGGGAACACCGGTCAGCTATAAATATAATAATTTTCTGTATTAGCTGTGAGCATTGGCGTAGCCAGAAATTTTTGATGGGGGGGGATCAAGAAATTTTTTTTCAAAAATTTAAGATTAATTTAGGGTATTTATAAATCATTTTGGTTTGTTTTTTTAGCTAGAGTAAATTATTATCTTTTACCCTATGTGAAATATAATTTTCATTAAATATCTAGTCATGACTTGGGTCCCATGGGGGGAGGGGGTTTGAACCCACAAAAACCCCCCTGGCTACGCCTATGGCTGTGAGTATTAACTATTAAACTTCGTACGGTCTTCGTTTTAACCCTACACATGAGAAAGCCAAATAAACGAAAAAAAAAAAACCCTACACATGAAATCTTTGGGATCATATTGACCCCAAACTTTATTCTTATTATATATATTAGATTGAAGCTCAGGAACCTTTTTCACAATATTATATTATTATATATTATTTGAATAATAAACCTTGGGAAAACCTGCCAGCAATAAATCTAATAATAAAATAAAAATAGAAGGGCTTTAAATACTACTGGGGTCTAATAAACCCCAAGAACGGATGTGTAACAATTTCTATAGTGCCCTAAATAAACTATTTTAAAAATTCTAATTGTGAAATTCATATAAGACAAAAAAATAAAAGTCAAAAAAGGAGATATTTCCAAATATAATAGTTTAAAAGATACAAACGCTTGAAGTGCTCTTGGGGTCATATAGACCCCAAAGACCGTATGAAGGTTAAGAGTACATGGATGATGATAATGAGTTACCTACCCAACAGTTTTTTTAGTACATCTAAGTCAGTCTTCTCCTATTTCCAAAAAAGCGTTATGCTCTGGATCGGTTTGTTTAATCGCTTCGTCTCGCTTTCTTACCAACCTAACAGTAGGGGAATAAACAAGGATAGAAAAAAAAGAGAAAATTTTAAATTTTTAAGACCTATCTCCTTTCCAAATTAAATTTTTAAATTTAAATTTTTAAGCCGTATTTTCTTTTTTTTTTTCATCTCGTCATTGAGGTCTAAATCTTATTAAAAGTGACATCCCGCAGCGTGTAATTTCATTTAGTTTTCCGTCCTTAGAAGTAAGTATTATAGTTATCCGATAATGTTCAGAACAGCACGCCATACCCCAGTATGTAAATATAAACGAACGTTGAGAGACTCTCGCCAAGTGGAAAGTTTTCAAACTATTTTATTAATCAAAATACGATTAATACTTTACGAAAAGTTTTAAAGTTATTATTATTAAGATATTAAAATATAAATATATATGCATAAGCTTATATAAATAAAATACTTTTGAAATTAAGCGGTTCTCTAAAAGCGCTTCTCTTGCTCGACGATTATAGCCTACTAATAAATAAATTTGGCTTAAATCAAACCCTTAAAAAGATATAATTCACATTGTGTATTTCATTTAAATATTTTGTATTCTCGAAATGCTACATATACATCAGACAGCTTGGAATATTGCAGTAATATTGCAGCTCAAACAGCAATATTGCAGCAATATTCCTGAAAGTAGAGTTAGGAAAAAACCGGAAAATTTTGAAAACCGGTTTTTCGGTTTTTTACAAAGCAGACATCAGGTCTTGGAAAGTAAAAAATTAAAGTTAAAATTGCAATAGCGAAAAATTCCGTCTGTTTCACTCAAGCCCCTGTCGGAAATCTTTACCGGGAGAATAAAATTTCACCAACATGAAATGAACCACAATTAAAATTTCCACAATGAGTAAAATTTAAATGTTTGTACTTTAAGCGATTTCAGTTGTGGCTTATTTACCTATTGTAAACCTTCAACATCAGAGATATATAGGATTTTAAATATTAATATTTAATTTTAGGTGTAAATTAAATACTTGTCCCCAAGGAGGGCTTAATTCGCCACTGCATTCAACGCGAGTTAAACCTAATTTGAAAAACCCTTTTGAGTGTACCACTAGAGGCCAAGAGCACCTTTGAGTTGTGCTGTATAAGTTGAGAAGTTCACCGATTTGACACGCAAGTCGCCACTAATCAAGAGCGCCTGTTAGTTAGGCAAAAACTTACCTAAAAAGTTAGTTTAATTGCCTAATTCAATAGGAGTAAAGGATGTTTCTTCGTGAATATTCAAAGCATATAGATAAGGAAGGGAACAAGTGACATTTTTAATTAAAATTTATTTATGATCATTTTTGACATCTAAGGTTATTTCGGACGCAGACATATTTTAAACGTCTGGATCTCAAGGTGATTCCCACAAGTGACTTTTAGAAAAGGAACAGGCAGTGCCGGATTAAACAAGATGAAGACTCTTAGGCAGTCGAAATCTCGGAGCCCTGTCAATTAATTATTTTACCAATATGGATTTATTACCCAACAGACCCCTCCCCGTCGAAATGTTCAAAATGTCCCCCCACGAAATTTATACATTTTAAAAATTTCCATAAAGCAATTCCCATTGAATAAAACATTAGGCTATATAATTTTAAAATATGTTTATAGAAGAGGGGGAAATCTTCAAAAATTAGTTCCCCCCCCAAAAAAAATAATTATCTTCTCTGCGATGCTTGCCACTTTTACCAGGGGTCGCGGGTTCGCATCCGCGATAAAATTTCATTTCAATGAATTGGCTACCAATTAAGTATAAATAGGGACGGGGTCTAAATGGCCTCAGATGCCGAAAAAGAGTTAAAAAATCTAATGTTGCGGGATCCCTAAAAAGCGTGGGGCCCATCAGCAATCGCCTAATGGATAATCCAGCACTGGGAACAGGAGCTACGATATGCGTGTAGGTGGTCTTTGCAGTTATTATTTTATAAAGGATACTGTTTTACTAAACAATTAAAACTTTTTAGCTCACCCGAGCCATCAAGTCAAGAAAGTCGTTAAAGAGAGATCAAGCATGAAAAGATTTAGGAAAAATTCATTTTTGTTAAAAGAACTTTAAAGCCTAGAAATTTTTATTATTTATTTGTTTCAAGGATTTTTCTCAATTTTAATCTTTCAAAGTTATATTCTAGTAGAAAGACAAAAAAAAAACGCAATAATTCACAATTTGATTTCTTAACTTTGTAAACAGGACAAGTTCAATCAGTTATCAAAAAAAAAAAAAAAAACCAATGGATTCGAATCCTTTCCACGTGTTCTGTTTTTTTTTTCTTTCTTTTGTCCTTTAATTGGAGTTGCCTGGTACTTTAATTTATAAACGAATAATGTGTGTGTTTGTAAGTGTATGTGTTTTATTCGATCGCCTTGGTAAAGTGTATTTGTATAACTTTGCCCATCAGCGCGACCCTTAGGGCGAAAGCAACAAGATCTAACTTTCTAACCGAGTGAGATGGAAGGACCGAAATGCTTTACTATAAGGAAAGTAACTCTGTATATTCAGTACATATGTATAGTGGTTACGAGGAGGAAAGAGAAAGAAAGAGAGAGAAATTGAGAGGGAAGAATATGCATAAACCTCTTCCTAGCTCAATAAGATTGTAATTAGATAAAATACTTGTACTAGAGAGTTAATTTAATCAATAAAATACAGAAATGATAATTTTTTTTCTGCCTAGAGTTTGGTACTAAAATTAAATTAAATGTGAACCCTCGTTATTAATTATTAATAATTATATAAACATGCCCTCGGGCTTGGCGTAGTTGGTAGCGAGCCTGCCTTGTATACCAAGGGTCGCGGGATCGGACCCCCAAGTAGTCCAATGACTCCACCAAATCATTTTTTTGTACTGATTATGACCAGGCGTGATGCCGGTCGAAATATCTACTAATTGAAGATGATGTGAGAGGAGTCCATCAAATGCTGGTTTTTATTCTCTGGTCCTTTCCTTAAATTTTATTTATGGAAGTTTTGTTATGATGAACTGAGAAAGAAGGTGGTAGTTAAAATATAATATAATTAAGGCGGAACAGGAGCGAATGAGTTATGCATGTTTTTCTCGATAAGATGGCGTATGTGTCATAAAAAGTATGCCCAAAAAATAAAGTAATTCAAAAGTTTGCCAGATGTCAGAATGGTAATATATTTAATGCTACTAATAATATTTAATGCATTTGGTTGACTTTATAAATGTTATTATATATTATTTATCTTTTATAAAAGCATAAAAATATATAAATATAGACCAGATATAGGGTAATAACCGATTGCCTGTTAGACTAGCCTGCCATCTATTGCAAGAATGCTGAACTAATTTGACAATTGGTTTTTAAATAAATCATCTAAGCTTATTTTAAAAATTTATTAATTAATATGGGATTAATAATAACAATAAATTCATTTTTAATTTAAAAAAAAATTATTGGGACAGAAGGTTTTTCTACATTGGCTTGGTAACAAAAAAAATTAATTTCATTAATTTTTTAATAAGCCATTAAAAAAATTATAGCTCGATGTCCCAATAATCTATTATGAATTTAGTTCATTTAAAATAAAGGGTCGGACTAAGCCGAGCGCACAACTTTGCCCCCCCCCCCCCCCATTATTCAAAGAAATAACGCAACGTGTTTATTTGTTTTGATTTTGCTCTGTTGCTATGCATAATTTTCGAATTTAAATGATTTTTTAACAAATTTATGACAAATTAGGATACAAATATTATATATCATTTTACTCGGGAGAAAGTCTAGTTTCTGAATATATAAAAAAAAGTTATAGGTTAAGTAAGAGAAAAATATTGGCCCCCCTCTAGAGCACCCCCTAATGGTCCGATGTTTACCAAAAGCTTTTCAGTTCTTGAGCTTTACCCCTAGTTTATGTGTGCAAAATTTCAAAACAATTGGATGAATAGTTTTTGAGTTTTTGATGGCGAAAAAAAATTACCACAGACATACACACAGACAGACAGACACACAGACATCATTCCAAAAACTACTTAAATGGATTCAGGTGACCTCAAAACGCATTTTGGCAGCTTCAGAAAAATTTCGATTTTTTTTACGATTACATTAACTTTACCTGTCCAACCTACGGTTGATGGGCAAAGTTAAAAAAAAACCGTATTGAAAAATTCCTTATAACAGTCTAAATTTTTTTAAAGTAAGTTTAGACGTCGTTCCTGAACCCCCTTAAATCCATAATTAAAATTTAAACTAATATTTTTTTTAATTGAAATTATTGAAAACTGGTGTGATTTTCTTTGAACAACAGTCAACAATCAAAATAAGTGGTTTAAGAAAATTAGTTTAATTTTGGATATTTATTTAATTGTTAAAATGAAAATCAATTTGTTCAGTAAGTTTATTTTAGAGAGGCCTGAGACAAGATCAAATATAGACATCAAGGTGGGAGAGTGATAGAGTAGAGGAGAGTAGAACAGAGCCAGGTGCAGAGCCTGTTACAGATCGATGCAATCCCTTTGAAGGAGAGCAGAGAGGCTGCCAAGTCGAGGGAAGACGCCAAACGTGCAAAGCGCAAAGCCTTCCTTCTACAATAGACGGTTTTCATACGCCAGGCTAATTGCTATCAGGTAATTATAGTCGGTTATTTTATTTTGTTTGAGACAAATCAAAGGTCCCACTTCTTTGTCTCTTTCTCCTCTCTGTTTGTTTTCTCTTAAAAAGAGGACAAAAAGCTTATGATATTTCTTAAAAAAGCAGACGTCACTTTTACATTGTAAAACACTTTGTGAATTTATAATTACCATCTTACTTTGATTTACAAAATAAATTTTGATTTTGGAAAGTTGAGAAAAATAATTTTAAACAAATAATTGGCAAAAATTCTACTAATCCAGAACAAGTCTTATAAAATATTGTTTATTAAAAAATTTTGTGTGACTAGGGTTTGGACCCCGGTGGAAACCCGAAACCGGTAAACCGGTTTTTTAGCTAATTTTCAAAAACCGAAAAACCGAATTCGGGTTTTTTTTTTTATTTTTTCTTCAGTAATACTTGTATTCATTTATGGACGTTATAGAGGAAGTCCAGGAAAAAACTCGGGACCCGAAATTCCTAAAGTTATGATTTCTCCCATAGGAAATATATAGTAAAATATTTATGTATTCTATGAATGTAAACAAATCCTCAAGCAGAGACTGAATTCGAATAGTAGTAATAATAATTTTCTTTAGCCCCCGGGGCTAGGTGTAGGAGTTAGCATGCTAACCTCGTATACCAAAAGTCGCGGGTTAGGACCCCAGACAGTCCGATGATTTTATTTAAGCCATTTGGATATCAAATTGCTTAAATAAGAATGCCTTGGATTCCCAATAGATCTCGACACGAAAAATCTGGTGTGACAAGCACAGAACACAACTTTCGATTACCGAAGGTAAGAGAAAGTTGTGTGCTGTGGGACAGTCACACCAGATTTTTTTTATAAATGTATTGTTAGCTTGTCATTTTAATTACAATATCTGCCCTTTAATCTCATTGATTTCTTTTAGTCAAACCATAAACATTCAAAGTGAGATTTAATAAAAAAATAAATTTCAAAAAATTCATTTGCAAAATCCATCATACATAGATCATCTAAATAAATAAATTCTCGTTTGTTTACGTATCCCTCAATCATATTTACTTTTCTTTCAAAAATTCAATTCTAATTTTTTTTATTATTGGTTCTACATACAATTTTAGAGCCGGAGATTTAAACTTTACTTTTCACCTTTAAAGGTATTTAAAAAAAATCAATTATAAAATTAGTATTATGCTTAATCCGGGATTGTATTTCATCTATTTCCTATATGTATAGGCTATGTAAAAAGATTTTCGTATAAAATGAGAATAATTCATTAAAAAAAAAAAACTTATTTTTTTATTTATAAAAATATTTTCAATTAAAAGAAAATAAATCGAAATGTCGAAACCAAACAATGTTAAAACAAGTAAATATGTCAAATTAAAATATATTCAGAGGGAAAGAAAGAGTGGCTGTCAATATCCATCGATTTGTACAAATCGAGTCAAAAGTTTGTTGACAAATGTTAATTTTTCTCTCCTTAAAATGAATATTCTCAAAAGTTAATATTTTTAAAAAATTATATTTTAATTTGAATAGATTCTATACGGAGGCCTAATGATAAATAAATAATTTGGTGTGACTGGTCGCACAGCACCCAATTTTCTCTTACCCTCGGTAATCGAAAGTTGTGTTCTGTGCTTGTCACACCAGATTTTTTGTGTCGAGATATATTTAGTTTCCGCCGATATATTAGAATTCAAGATGTAAAATTTATAAACATGGGAAAATATGTATATTTTGTTACCATGGCAACCATTTATCCTAGTACAAGAGTAATGTGGTCTTCAAACAATTTTGAAAGCAAAATGAGAATATACATTTTAAAGAGCATCTAAAAAATAATTGATTTTTTAATTTTAATCAAAACTGTTAGAGCGAATTTTGAGAAAATCGAAAAAAACTGAAAAAGTACATCAGTAAAGTACTTGTATTTCTTGGCCGATTTTGTTTAAAAGCTTATTTTTATTCCTCAGGCTTATGCCTAACTTAAATATAAATTTCAACCGCCTATCTCAATTCCCTCATGCTTTAAAGTGAACACACACACACACACACACACACACTATCTCACATATTCACTAGTTTCGCGTCTATCTCTTTAAAGTGAACACAGACAGTATTGATAGGCCTATAGGTATAGGACATAAAGGTAAGAGAAAGTAAAAATATAATAACTATGACAATATTGGTGATGCGAATAGCTGAATTTATATTTAGTAGGATAGAATAAAAGGCAGGTTTTTTTCATTATTTTATTCAAACTTAGAGTGACGTTTCGGTCGTCCATGCGTCATGGATTTAATCAAATGAAAGAAAAGCACTCTGATGTTTTATGATAGACATATTTATATTTAGTAGGTTATAATAAAAAAGGTTTTTATTTCAACTATTTATCAGGTTGGTTTGACACTCAATTAAAGTCGTCATAACCGTTGCATTGACGACAGAAATGTTGCTATGAGTTTGAATAAAATAATAATAAAAAATCTGGTGTGACTGGCGCACAGCACACAACTTTCTCTTACCTTCGGTAATCGAAAGTTGTGTTCTGTGCTTGTCACACCAGATTTTTCGTGTCGACATGTATTTAGTTTCCGACAGTAGGGTACAATTGAATTCAAGATGTAAAATTTATAAGTATGGGAAAATATTTATATTTTGATACCATGGCAACCATTTCTCATATCTTTTCTATGGAGTACAAGAGTAAAGTGGTCTTCAAACAATTTTGAGAGCAAAATCAGAATATACATTTGAAAGAGCACCTAAAAAATAAATGATTTTTGAATTTTAATCAAAATCGTTAGAGCGAATTTTGAGAAAACCGAAAAAAACTGAAAAAGTACATCAGTAAAGTACTAGTACTCTTTGGTCGATTTTGATTAAAAGCTTATTTTCACGCCCTAGGAGAGTGCCTAACTTAAATATAAAATTTCAACCTCCTAGCTCAATTCCTTCATGCTTAAAATTGAACACACACAGACACACACACAGACACACAGACACACAGACAGACAGACCATGTCGCGAAAACCACTTTTTTGGATTCAGGGGACCTCAAAACGTGAAGATCCATCAAAATCTCGACATCGAATTTTTGACATGAATCCAATACTTTCTCTCTATATATATATTACATATATACATAGGTAAGAGAAAGTAAAAACATAGTTTTTGTGTCTTTTATTCAATATTAATGATAATTTTATAAGAAAACTATGCGAATTTAGTTTGGTATAATGAATCCAAAAAATAATTTTTGTTGTTTGATTAAATTTAGAAATAGAGTATACGACAAGACAAAATTGTTACTAAAACTACCATATAAATAACTATAAATAGTACTTTCAATTTTTCCTAGTATTAGTCAAATATTCCTAGTATTTTAAAATACAAGAGAGAAATATAGTATTAAGGTGCGTGTCTCGAAAAGTCGTTAGAAGACGATTCACTATCGAGTTAGACTAAGCGGTAAGAGATGGCATTAGTTTTTCCCATAGGGTAAAAAGGGATTTATTCATTTGAAAGATTCCAGCTAATTAATTAAGGGTAAAAAATTAATTATTTTTTAACAAAATGATTACTAATTTAATTATCTATAAGATATAGAGCAATTTTTTACTTTCTCTTACCTATGTATATATGTAATATATATATAGAGAGAAAGTATTGGATTCATGTCAAAAATTCGATGTCGAGATTTTGATGGATCTTCACGTTTTGAGGTCCCCTGAATCCAAAAAAGTGGTTTTCGCGACATGGTCTGTCTGTGGGTGTGTGGGTGGGTGTGTGTTCAATTTTAAGCATGAAGGAATTGAGCTACGAGGTTGAAATTTTATATTTAAGTTAAACACCCCCCCGGGACCGGAAAAATAAGCTTTTAATCAAAATCGGCCAAAGTGTACTAGTACTTTACTGATGTACTTTTTCAGTTTTTTTCGATTTTCTCAAAATTTGCTCCAACGATTTTTTTTTAAATTCAAAAATCAATTATTTTTTAGATTCTCTTTAAAATGTATATTCTCATTTTGTGATTGAAATCTTCTGAAGACCACTTTACTCTTGTACTACATAGAAAAGATAGGAGAAATGGTTGCCATGGTAAAAAAATATAAATATTTTCCCATAGCCTACTTATAAATTTTACATCTGAATTCAAATGTTCCGTACTGTCGGGAACTAAATATATGTCGACACAAAAAATCTGGTGTGACAAGCACAGAACACAACTTTCGATTACCGAAGGTAAGAGAAAGTTGTGTGCTGTGCGCCAGTCACACCAGATTTTTTTTTAATATTTTTTATTTAATGCGATTAATCTAAAAAAAAATTTTCTTTTTTTCGAAAATCAAAAAAAGGGGTTCTAAAAGTTGTTGATATTTTAAAAAGCTTTACAGATTCCTCTAAAAGGTCTGAAAAACCGCCAAGTTTTTTGAATTTCATATATCGGAAAAGAACTAAATATATGTCTACACAAAAAATCTGGTGCGACAAGCAACTTTCAATTGCTGAAGATAAGAGAAAGTCACACCAGATTTTTTTTTAAAGCAATTATTCAAAATGAAGATAGAGCCTCTCTTGTATTTGCGATCCGATTTATTTACTCCCCCTTCTACGAAGCCTATATGTCTGCTTTGTTGAACACTCACTCACCTCCTTTTCTCTCTCTTCCAAGATATTTCACTTTAATTAGACACCTTTCTTCCCCCAAGATAAGAACAATAGGACAATTCAAACGGACTAAAACCACTACCATATTACGGTACGATTTCCAAGGAAGGAACAATCTCCTAGAGCTAATAAATAAATATAAATGGATAAATAGAGTTTATAAAAATAAATTAAGGGAGGATGAGAAAGAAGGGATGGGGGGAGAAAGAGCGAATGGTTCATTAATTTTGTTAATAAACAAGATAACATCAGAGACGCGTGTCTTGGAATTTCATTACACCACCACTTCATCACCATCTACATCCACCTACAACTTTTGACCTTGTCTCCCTCCACCACCCCATACTCTTCTCTTGTCATCGAATAATAAAACATTTATTAAAGTTAAGGATAATATGTTACCAAGGATCGAATGAATCAGCATTTCATTTTAGGGTGCATTCATCAAACTTGTTTGAGTAGCTAAAGAAAAATATGATGTGACTAACCGCACACAGGTTTCTTTTATCTTTGGTAAACAAAATTATAAATATATAGAATTATTATTATTAAAAAAAAAGCCCACGGGGCGTGGTGTAAAGGTTAGCGTGCTAACCTCATATACCAAACGTCGCGGGTTCGGACCCCAGGCAGTCCGATGATTTTATTTAAGCCATCTGGATACCAGATGGCTTAAATAAAAATGCCTGGACCCTAATATATATAAATTCATAAATAACGGTTATCGTAAATGTCTTATATGGCCTGAGCTGCCGAAAAGACAGTGTGAATGTGTGTGTGAGTGTGAGTGTGAATGAGAAAAAGTGTGAATGTTTTTTATAAAAAAAAAAAAAAAAAGAAAATAAAAAAAATATTTTTTAAATTACTTCCTAAAGTGAAGTAATAGTATCAATCAATTTTGATAGATAGCGATAAAAACTCTTGGTTATAATTAGGAACCGATCGAAATTTCGGTTTCGACCAGAAACCAGCCGAAACCTGAGTTTGAAAAGAAGAGATGAAACTCGAATACTAAAAAAAAAAAAAAAAAAAAAAAAAAAAAAAAAAAAACGTCGAATGAGATTCGTATCTAAAAAAAAGTCGAATGATTTTCGCAACGGGGAAAAACGGAGTGATTGAGTCACGAGGAAGGTTGATGATATGAATTATAGGAAATTATAAAAAAAAAGTTTAAAACAAATTTCGGTTTCGGTTACGGTTTATATATAAAAACTCTTGGTTATAACTAGGTCCGACCAAAACAAGATTTTCAGCCGAAACCTAATTTCGGCTTCAATTTTAGTTTCGGCCGGACCTAGTTATAACCAAAAGTTTTTATAATTTATAAGATCAATAATATAAATTGATCTATCACTTCATTAAGGTGGATTCACACCGGGACCTGACTTGACTTGAGTTGAGCCCGGTGGCGAACCCAACCTATGTATTCCTATGGAGGTGCATACACTGTCTCCGACAACTTTGTTTCGGCAGCAGTGTGTGCACCTCCATAGGAATACATAGGTTGGGTTGGCCACCAGGCTCAACTCAAGTCAAGTCAGGTCCCGGTGTGAATCCACATTTATGATAATGTTTCAACAAGAGCCTACGGTAGAAAGTTTAAATATTAATCCCTACACTTCATCACTCCTGGAGAACAATTTATCAAATTTGCACCAAATGATATTATAATTGACTTCCGTTTTATGTGTCTGTTTACCACTCTCTCTCGCTGAGACACAGGAAGTGGAGTCAGTGAGGGAAATTTAAAACTTTAAGTCAAAGAGAGAAATTTAAAATTTTCAAATAGTGAGCAAGAATAAATTTGATGCCGAAGGCGAGCAAGAGGGGTGCAGGGGGCGCAGCTCCCTGGCAAGCGGCAAAGCCCGCCGAAGGCGGCCACTTGTTTACTTGATAAAATATAAGGTTGAAGATGGGTGGCGTTTAGTCCCCGAAACCTCGACAAAGGAAAATAAAATAATAATTTTGATAGGGAGATCACCAAATAAAACCTTTATATCTTCTCACTCCAACTTTCGAATATTTTTAATTCTCATCTTCATCCTCTACAAATTACATATAAATAAAATATTATTTTCATATACAGTAAAAATATAAATCCATTGTAACAAAATAAAATAAAAAATATACCTTACATCAAAATTACATAAATAGTCATTAATATACACATATTACATATAAATTTTATATAATAATACCTCAACTTCATGAGAATATATTCTCAATATTAAAATTCATTCTCCATCATTTATATATATTTTTTTAATTTATTTCCAGCATCATTAATCCCTCAAATATTATATAGCAAAAATAGAACAAATTATTTTCTTCATTTTTTAAATCAAATATAAAATATCTAAATTTGACATTTCTTTTTATTTTTTGACCAAACCAATCTAACCCACAATTCACTATATAAAATTGATAGATAAATTAATTATTTTTTTTATTTTTATTTTAATTATTACCATCCTCCCCTAGAAGAAATCCATCATACACTTCCCTCTCACAATCTTGTAATTAATTTTACTACCATAATTAAAGAGAGTTTATTAATTTTTATATTTTAAAAACCCACCACCAGTATAGATTGACAAATTACTTCCTTCCCATCACTTATAAGATCAATACTTTATTATTTTTTAAACCATTTTCACCCTCTCTGACAAAATGTTCGTGAATGAAAACTTAAAATTTTCTATAATATCACAAGAAAATGGCTATCCCAGGTCACTAATAAACAAAATTGTTTCAAACTACAAAAATAAAACACAACAAAATGTTGTGGAAGGTAGTGACCATCCACCCCAAACATATTATTCTGTATCATACATTCCAGGTGTTACAGAAAGTATGAAAAAACTATTTAAAGATTTTAACATCACATTGGCCCCCAAATCCAACAACACATTGATGCGCCTATACAACACAAAAGACAAAATCACTTTAGACAATCAGACAGGTGTTGTATATGCGTTTAATGTCTAGATTGCCCACACCCTGGTTCCTATTACGTGGGTCAGACGGCGTAAATTTTCAATCCGTCGGGAGGAACATAAATATAGCATTAGAATTAAAAAAAGATCAACAGCGTTGGCGTTTCACAGCTTAGAACACAATCATTCATTCGATTATGACAATGCAATGATAATAGCCAAAGAAACAAATACAGACAAACGCCTAACGCTTGAAAATGCTATATTAAAACATTTGGGGGTAAAGCCATTAATTTCCACACAGATTGTGAGACCCTGGGCAACGTGATGATGCGACTTTCTCAGGGCAGGCATGCGCTAATAATTAAAATAACAATAAACAAACAACTAATTAATTTATCTATCAATTTTATATAGTGAATTGTGGGCTTCAGCCATTTGGTTTGGTCAAAAAATAGAAACCGAAATGTCAAATTTAGATATTTTATATTTGATTTAAAAAATGAAGAAAATAATTTGTTCTATTTTTGCCTATATTAATACTTTGACCGGGATTAACTTTTCGGCCTGGAAATAAACTTTTTAAAAAATCATATATAAATGCATGAGAGCAATGAATTTTAACTATTGAGAATATATCCTCTCTGAACGCTTCGAGGCGATTCATTATATAAAATTTATATGTACATGCTGTATATAAGACACCTTTGCTAATTTTCGATGAAGCGATGTTTTTTATTTTTATTTTGTTACAATGGATTTATACTTTACTGTATATCGAAAACTAATTTTATTTATAGACATTTTGTAGACGGACTGAAGATGAGACATTAAAAATATCTCGAAACGTCTCCGGAGTCGAGAAGCAAAAAGGCTTTTTATTTGGCTGACCTGCCCTATCAAAATCTATTACGTTCACAGCCACCAAACTTATTTATTTGAAAATAAAATAATTTGGGCCCAAAACAAGTCTTGTTTTTATTTCATCTTCTAAAATATAAGGCGATTTTTGAAAATTTGCTAATTTCTTCTCATTAAAAGACATTTTAAACTACTATGAAGGCGTATGAATGGAACCCATTCTTGGATCACCAATCCGGAGTTAAAAACTCTATTTGGAATTGCCTAACCAACCATCCTTTTTTTAAAAATTTTTACTATAATTATTTACTTTATTTAATATAGCTATACAGTATAATGTTAACAATTTGTTTTGAGTTTAATGAGAAACGAAAGACTAATAATAAATAAAATTAATGAATAAACATTTTATTGGTTCATTTGCTTTTGTTTTGTAATTTTTTTTTTTTTTTTGTAAATACATCTAATTATTTATATTGATAAAATCGATGAGAGAGAGAGTGGGGGAGACAGAACATTATTTGACATACATTCTCTTTCGAGATTTGTTTCAACCAATCGCAACAGTTGAATAAAAAAAAAAATACTCCCTTCATTCATTACAAATAAAATAGTTTTCTCGAAATGATATCGTCATTTTGCAAGCAGCCTTCGAAGTTGCTCGTCGAAATAGTTTAAAATATTTGCATTTTCAGTTCCACTGTTTTCCCAAATACGAACAACTTGCTGATCCTCTTTTGAATTATTTATTTATACGAATCTAAATTTTATGTTTGTCTCAGCGATTTGACACGTTCGAAATAGAAATCTACTAAATAGACTCCATTTTATTTGCAAACATTTTATTGATTTCCAATTTTATATACGTTTTTTTTTTTTTGACAAAAATGTTAGTAACCTGATTTAGAATAGAAAGATTTCCTTACTTGCCTCTGCTTCAAGTTTTACCCAATCTACTTTAAAAAAAATAATTATTTATTTTTGTAAAACATGTATTTAATTAAAATAAAATAAACTTATTGTATTTTCAAAAATAAAAAGACAGGCTGCCATTAGTGACGGCGCTTTCACAATCCTAGTGGGGGATGATGTCTATGATCTAATCTTAATCTCATAACTCTTTTCGTTCTTGGGATATTTTGTTCACAGACAGACAGACACACAGATCCACACATACAGAACATGTCGCGAAAACCACTTCTTTGGATTCAAGGGACCTCAAAAAGTGTATATCCATCAAAATCTCGACATCGAATTTTTGACATGAATCCAATACTTTCTCTCTATATATATTAACATATATAGAGGTAAGAGAAAAGTAAAGTTTTGATTCCCAACTACAAATTACGATATTTAATCCAAGGACAAATACAAAGGGGAGGGGGGGGGGGGGTAAAGGGGATAATTACCCCCCTGAGATTTGAAAAAAAAAATACTTTTTTTTGAAAAAAAATTTATTTTTAATGTAAAATTTTTAAAATTAATACTTAAAATTTGATTTGTATTTATATTCTGGCAAACCAGTAAACCTTTAAATTATTGAAATTAAGAAAAAAATAGTATGCTGTGCGACGAGTCACACCAGATTACCCCCCTTCCTCGAGAAACACCTCTGGATCCGCCCTTGACTTAATCTCTTAAGTAATATTTATTGATAAAATAATTTTTTTCTCAGTTCAATATTTCGCCGGCACTTATATTGAATTATTCTGTTTTATTTCAGGCTTCTAAAAATTCATTAATGTTCCAACAGTGAACTATTACAAACGCCTATTGACAAGTTCTCTCTCTCGGGGTATTATGGAATGAGTGGCGGTCGCAAATGAACCGAGCAACCAGACCGCATTCGAATACCGCAATCACACATTCCTCGCTCCACATACATTCCATTTTACCCCTTGTGCCCTCATTCTCCCCCTCTTTCTCACACCCACTCTGAACAAAACAGAACTGAATGAATAGTACGAAAAAATCCCTTCATTTGAACTTATGTACTATCGTTTGACTGATTAAAATACATACGCAATCGATGTGTCTTTTTACTGGTGATATTTTCCAATATCATATTGGCATGAGATAACAGATCAAGTGACTAATTTAAAAAGTAATCACATCGTAAAAACTAAAGATGATAGAGTGACACTTTTAATATATTATTTATGATGGGATAAAAATATTTTTTTTTTTGACAGGAGTATTCAATAGGGATTGAAAAAATATTGATACAAATATAAATCCTTGAGAAATATAAATAGATATATAAAATCCTCTTATGATAAGTAAAAAAAAATCAGGTGTGACTGGTCGCACAACTTTCTCTTACCATCGGTAATCGAAAGTTCTGTTTTGTGCTTGTCAGACCAGATTTTTTTGTGTCGACATATAGGTCTATTTAGTTTCCGAAAGTACTGTACATTTCAATTCAAGAAAATTCATAAACATGGGAAAATATTTATATTCTCACCAGATGGCTTAAATAGAACCCCCAAAATATATATTAATTACAACGGTTATCGTCAAAGCCTTAAATGGCCTAAGTTGCCGAAAAGACTGTGTGAATGTATGTGTGACTGTGAGTGTGAATGAGAAAAATGTGAGAATGTTTAAAAAAAAAAAATTATGCTCTCCTACCATGGCAACCATTTCTCCTATCTTTCCTATGAAGTTCAAGAGTCAGGGACGTATATAAGGGGGGGGGGCCAAGGGGGCCCGGGCCCCCCCGAAATTTCCCAAACACATATACATATATAGGGATATACAGATATCA
Source organism: Euborellia annulipes (assembly GCA_023213315.1). Taxonomy (NCBI): domain Eukaryota; kingdom Metazoa; phylum Arthropoda; class Insecta; order Dermaptera; family Anisolabididae; genus Euborellia; species Euborellia annulipes. Next base: position 42,598 of record JAKCPI010004489.1, on the reverse strand, counting down.
GCGCAACAAATTTTTCCGCAGGATGGACAACTTTGGTTCCGCAATAGAAAAAAAACTGTTCCGCAAAAAATTTCGTGTGAAAAAAAGTATAGTTACTTAAAAAAAAATTTTCCACAGAAAAATTTTTGAGTTCGGGCCCCCCCCCCCCGAAAAAAATTTCTATATACGCCCCTGTCAAGAGTGAAGAGGTCTTCACAAGATTTCAAGGGAAAACAAAATGAGAATATACATTTTAATAAAAATCGTTAAGAGTCAATTTTGAGAAAATCGAGAAAACTGAAAAAGTATATCAGTAAAGTACTTTTAGGCCGATTTATTTCAAAAACTTATTTCGACTATCTGGGAGGGTACCTAACTTAAATATATAATTTCAATCTCGTAGCTCAATTCCTTCATGCTTAAAATCGTTGTATAGACACAGACAGACAGACCAATTTGCGGGACCCACTTTTTTGGACTCAGGGGAACTCAAAACATGTATATCCATCAAAATCTCGACATCGAATTTTTGACAGGATCGCAATAATTTCTCTCCATATAATACATATATGGGTAAGAGAAAGTAAAAAGTGTATCAACGAGGACATTCGAAATAATTTGACTAATTAATGAAAAGTGAAAGCGAGACATCCAGCCTATCCGATCCTTCGATCACAATAGAATTATTAACAGGGTTAGGTAGCTGTAGACAGCTAGCAAAGAATATAAAACTTTATTTAAATATCGTCGACATTTCTAATCAGGATCATAAATTGTTAATTTGGTTAGATTGATAAAAATTAACAATTTATCGTCCTGAAGAAGGGAGCGATGAGTTCCCGAAACGTCCACGATATTAAAATAAAGTTTTTTATTATTTGCTGGCTGCCTACATCTACCAAACTACTTAAATTATTTATTTTTCATGTTTTTCTTCCCTAGGCCAATTTACAATAAAATTATTTGGTGAGGATTATTATCGTTGAGAGTGATTGGGAAAAAAATGTGTTTAAAAAAAAAATATATTTCCTTCCTTGTATAGGATGGGTTGATATGAAAAAAATTTAGTGCAGAGAAATAATAGCAAAATTAATGATTTCTAATCATCACCTATATTATCTAATTATAAAAATTGCGTTTGTTAGAAAAGCTATTAATGGCCACTAACCTTGATTAATGACTGATTATTAAAATGATTTAAGACATTTTCTCTATATATTTCATACATAAGGAAAGTGAAAGTAAAAATAAGAAATAGGATATTTATCAAATATAAAATTATATGATAGAAAATTTTAGGAAACACAATTCTAAAAAGGAATAAATAGATTAGAGAGAGATTATAATTACCATTAAAAATAATCTTGAGCTGATCCCGCAGTGAGACTGACGAAGATAGACGACCAAAATAATTTTCGATAATCCAATAGCACTAATTAAAACACTGATAAGCACTGATAGTCACAAAATAAAAAAAACTTTTTAAATAAAAAACGGATTCATTGAGGAAACGAACACCGAGGCAAAGGCAAACTGACGCTTTCAAGGACGGCGTCCCTCTCTCCTCAAAGAGTATATATATTCCCCTCAAAGAGTAAAGAGGAGTAGAGGGGATGGCGCGGGGAATGAAGGTTTTTTTTTTAAAGTTTAAATATGGTGTCCTGTCACTCTCTCTTACCTTCGAAAGTTTGCTTGAAAAAGATTTTGGATCTTGGATCCAATTTGAGATTAATTTGTTAAAGAAAAGTTTATTCTAATTAATATTTTTTTTCTCTGTAAAGTTCTGCTATCTGACGGTGACTTTTATAAACAAGTTCTTTTGGAATGTGCTGCAGCCTAGCGGAAAAATTTATAAATTTGAAGGCGGGCTTAACTTAATCTTCATCTGATATAGAAACAAAAAAATAAAAGAATTTTTATTTCATTAGTATTTTTTTAATATTAAATTTATTGAACTTGTAATAATTAAATTTATTATTCGATTAATATTTCAGATATAACCCAACTATTTTGAAGGTCTCATCTCTGACACACTGGTTTGACATTTTTCAATGTTGGTTTTCTAATTTTTTTCTGTTCATTTTTTCTATTTTTATTTTTTATGGTTAGTAATTGATTTAATTTTTAATTTTATTTATTTAAAATCAGATTTAGATTGAATATTTCTAAAAAATTCAATCGGATAACAAAAATATTTCCAACTGTCATTTTTATTAATTCATCATTTCCCTGGTAAAATTATTCCCATTATTTAATTTTTTTAAGAATTTTAAAATTATTCCAATTTATATTTCTTCAAATATTTTTTTAAACTTCCCTTATTAGAATTAATATAAATAATTGAACAAATTCCACATTATTTTATTATTATTTTTTATTTTCAGGATTTCATTTCAATTTTCACATGTCACCAAGTATCCATTCAACGTTACTTGCAAAGCAGTCAACTGGCGAATTTCTTTGAATATATATCATTGAATGTAAAAATAAGGAAGGAAATTTGCAAACTCCAAATTGCACCAAAAAAAGATTTATCATCAAGCAACTGACAGGTGGATATAAAATCTCATCTATCCTTCGATTATTTATAATAATCTTTAGTAAAATATGATTCTGGACATTTTTGATTAACTGACAAATGGATGAATACGTTCTTTATTAGTGTGAAGTTGTTAGCTTAGTAGATCTTGTAGTAGGTGATAAAAGAAAGAGCAGTTGCAGCTACTTTTATTTCGTTTTATTAGGCACTTCAAGCCGACGTTTCGGTCAGATATACAACCATCCTCAGGGCTGAAGTATGTCAACAAAACTCCTCAAAAGGTCGGGTGGTGAGGAGTTTTGTTGTCATACCTTTTGAGGAGTTTTGTTGGCATACTTCAGCACTGAGGATGGTCGTATATCTGACCGAAACGTCGGCTTGAAGTGCCTAATAAAAAGAAATAAAACTAGCTTCATCTGCTCTTTCTTTCATCCCTTACTACAATACCTTCTTTATTTATTTCTTTATATGCTGTCATATTTTGTTTTTATTTTATAAAATCTAAATCCTCTTTAATTATCTTTGAATAATGTTTTAATTATATATATATATATATATAATATATATATATATATATATATATATATACTGAAGAGCAATTGAATTGGATAAGGTCAGCTGAGTCCAACCAAAGAAACGTAGAATCCTTCTTGCCATCTGTATACTCTTCTACCCAGTGGTGGTACCTTCGTCTTATAACTCTACTTTGACCGAAGACGCCTGTACAAGTAACCTCGTATTTCATGTTATCTTTGACAACCATCTGATTCCATATATACATCTTCAGCATCACAATTCGTTTAATCTTTAACCACTTCCGTCAACAAGAAAATACACCCTGTCATCCCTCGCGAATTGCTCGTTTGAACAATCTACAAATATGACTTTTCTTGTGTGATCAAGTACGAATAGAGATCTTATTCCATTTGAGCCCATCTGGGATGCCTTCAAGTCTCTGCAAAACCCCCATCAATTCTTCGTTAGCTTTTCAATATTGTTGATAGGACTCGGTTGATTTCTCGACTCTTCCGGTCTCTTGGTGAGTCTATGCCGAAATGAATCGCCATCGTCAAGAGGGTGAAAGGTGTTGCTACACTCTAGTAGATATCGCTAATTCAGATGCTTTCAGTTTATATGTATATATATATATATATTTTTCTTTTTGATCAAATATAACACTCCAATTAAAACGTCACTTCTATTTTATTGAATTTTAATAATTATAGATTATAAAAAGAAAAAAGTCAATTCACTTTTCATAATAATTTAATATTTTTTCTTTTTATTTCAGATTGAATTCGTACCATAAAGACTGGATTGGTTATTTGGAATCGGATAGAAACTTGAAATTCAAGAAAAATGCGCCTATCTATTTTAAATCATGTATTAATTTTTTTAATAACTTATAAACCCTCAATATTATTTTCATCATTGTAGGAATTTACTTAGTCAAGGGTATATAATGATTTTGGGTCAATGTCACAAAACACAAACTTTATACAAAAGGATGTGGCGTGCCAAGTATTATGAATGATAATAGGTGCAGGCTAGGCTCATTTTCTCATTGCCAAAAGCCTACCCTGCACCTATTATCACACAAACTTTATTTTTTATGAAGGAAATATTATTCTTTAACTTTGTTCTTGGTGTTTTGAATAAAAACTCTTTTTCAACTATAGGTACGCCAGTATACTGTTTCGATAATAACCTGGAAATGCCTTATATAGAATGAAATCACTTCTGTAAAGGTATCACTTAATTAAAGGAATTTATCCTTAATTATTCACATGAATGATTTTATTATATATAAGTCATTTTCAGATTATTAGTTTATATAATGTAAATCTATATATATTAACGATGGCAAAAATGGCTTGTGGCCTAATGCCAACATTCTTTTTAAATATATATATATATATATTATACCAGGTATATATACTGTATATGCGAAGATAAGTTTTCTCTGGTTATACAGGGTGCGGCACAGGAACTTCCTTATTTTAAACAATAATAAAACAAAAAGTATTGGAGATATCATTTTAATTAGTTTTTTTTTTTTTTTTACATACCAATACATTTGAATTTTTTTTTTCATTGCTTTTTGAAAATGATATCTTAAAGGTGCCCCCCCCCCGTTCTGTTCAAAACAATGGGAGAGAAATCTGAAGTTTTGGACCACTTTGGCCAGCAATAGCATAACGAATATTGTTCTTCAGCTGATCCAGGGGTTTTCGGACGATTGGTATACACCAAGGATTTAGAGATATTTCCATTAAAAAATCACAGGATAATAAATCTGGCCAGCGTGCTGGCCGAATGTCTTATCTTGTTTTAGACTGGCCAGCGCGCTCGCCTGTGATTGTTTTTTTATGGTATACCACAAGTCCTTGGAGTAAACCAATCGTCCTCAAACCTAGGTCAGCTGAAGAACAATATTCATGATGCTATCGCCAAGATAGTGCCAAAGTGGTTCAAAACTTCAGATTTCTACTCTCCCCATGTATTAAGCAGAACGGCGGCTATCTTCAAGATATCATTTTCAAAAATCAATGTAAAAAAATCTAAATGCACATCTATGTAAGAAAAAAAAATTAATTAAAATGATATCTCCAATACTTTTTGTTTTATCATTGTTTAAAATAAGGCAGTTCTCGCGCCGCACCCTATATACATATACCACTATAAATAGAATGTGAAAAAGTAAAAAGGCGTTTTGTCGTCCTATATTGTCTTTATTATTGATAAATTGTAAATAAATCTGATCAAACCCAGGTTTGCAGCGGTATGAAAACAGGTCAGTCTTGAGAGACAATTAGCAAAACAGTAACATATAGGGCCGATAGTATAAAGCTAGTTTAAGGTTTGAACTTCGGTCAACAGGCGATTTGACCGAGAATAAAGGTGTCCGTCCGCTTCGAATGTGGGTCCTGGGTCCTGGGTCCTGGTTCGAGTCCAGGATAGCCAAATATGACCAATTCAACAAAAATCATCTCAAAAGATTTTTTTCTAAAATTATGAAAAAAAAATTTCTTATTAGAGTAATATTATATTTAAATATAGTATGTTTAACCAAGTAATTCATATAAAACTTTAATAGTTTGATTTGTTTTTTTTTTTAGGATAAAAAAATGAAGATGCGAACATCCATCAATTATTATCCTTTAGCACTCATCTTTGTGTTTTTTATAATATTTTTTGGAATTTGTTCGTAAGTAAAAATTTCTTTTTCAATAAATTCTTTTTTTTTAAATCTTAAATTCTTTTTTTTATTATTTTTAGGTTTTTTCTTCTTAAAACTCTTTTAATAAAAGCTACTGGACAAGAATAAGAAGTTAATTAATCCAAATGGCGAGGCGTTCTTCCAAAAATGCGTCGTTTAAGAAGAACACGGCTGCAAATAAAATATAGAATAGTTGATCTTCATTCATGCTTCAAACTTAAATCCAGAAAAAAATGTATATATAGCTTCATTTTTGGAACATGATTCATTTGAATGTAGTAAGAATAGTGTACTCCTTATTTTTTTTGTCTTAATTAATAATTAGAAGAGCTGCATAAAATTGAAAAATAGTTCATTTCATAGTATGTAACAATGTTATAATGAAATTTGGTAATTACGGGTAAATCTTATAATTATCTATTAAGACGAAACAAAATTTGTTTACTATTATTTTGATAATAATATTTGGGAGATTTATTTATAAGTCTCATTCTCAGAAAAGTATGTATTTTTTTGTTTATCCGTGCTCTAAATTATCTCCATATGAATCAGTCATATTATCTATAAGTAAAATGGCATCCTTTGTTAGTGCTATAGGTCTCGCGTCCCGTCTTGGTCGAAAAAATGTGTTTCAATTGAATTTGCTGCCAATTACCTAAAGAGCTCAAAATAGTCTCTTTTTAGAAAAAAAGTCTAATTTTTTAACCAACTAGTTTAGTGGCGTCATTTCAACTTTTTCTTGGGGGGGGCAAATTTTTTCTTGGGGGGGGGGCAAACATTTTTTTTTCTTAAAATTTACTTACAAATGGGTACTCAAATTTGGCCAAAACATATTTAATTTAATTAATTGTTTAATTTTGTACAGTTTGTATACTCGTAGATGTATTTTGGAGTATTTTATTTAGAATAATATAAAATTTTATAAAAATCAGAGCCCTTAGGGGGGGGGGGGGCAAATGCCCCCCTGCCCCCCCCCCCCAAATGACGCCACTGAACTAGTTAATAAAAAAGTCTGTATTCGCTATCAATTTTATGTATATTTGAAAGTAAATGAAATAAAGACACCAACCGACTTCCTAATTTTGAATGTCTCGTTCAAAATAAAGAGACAAATCTCTAGAGCCCACGGGGCTTGGAGTAGTTGGTAGCGTGCCTACCTTCTATACCGAACGTCGCGGGTTCGGACCCCAGGCAGTCCGATAATTTTATTTAAGGCATTTGGATACCAAATGACTTAAATAAAAATGCCTGGACCCCACAATAGATATATTTATTTCAACGGTTATCGTAAAAAAAAAAAAGGCCCAAGTTGCCGAAAAGACCGTGTGAATGTGTGTGTGAATCTGAGTGTGAATGAGAAAAAAAAAATCTCTAGAATTTAATTAAATGAATAAAAAATGAAATATTTTATTTTAGAAAACACTTAGCCATTTTCTGTATTTAGGATGAATTTTGTTTTGAATATATTGACCTGTCAGCAAAAAACATACAAATTGTTAAATATACAAATGATAATTGAATAGCTTATATTGCTTGAATGATTATTTTACATCATAAATTAAAAAAATGAAATATTTTTTTAATCGTACTAACTCAATTAATTAAGTGCAGATTACAGAATTAATTTTATGATGTTTTGTTAATAATAAACAATTTTCTTTTCTTTGACCATGTTAATTTACTTTTATTGTACTGCACCCTCTCATATTTTTTTAAATAAAGAGACCAGATAGTTTAAGAGTATTTAATGATTACCACCATAAAAGTTTATTTTTGTTCCAAAATTGAAGGCTTTATTATAAATTTTATATAAAGGAAACAATGATATATAAACGGTTGAGAATGATAGACTAAAAAATTTTAAAGCTTTTGTGGTTTGTATTATTATTATTATTATGGGAATTTTTAATTATATACCACATCTTGTATTAATTATTAATTAAAAATATAATTGTGGCCGTCAACATGAAAAGGTACCAAGTATTGGTTTCATGTAAAAAATTCGATGTCGAGATTTTGATGGATACACACGTTTTGAAACAAAAAAAGTGGTTTTCTCAACGTGGTCTGTCTGAGTGTGTGAGTTAAGTTTTAAGCATAAAGGAATTGAGCTACGAGGCTGAAATTTTATATTTAAGTTAGAGGGTGAAAATAAGCTTTTAAACAAAATCGACCAAAAAGTATTAGGACCTTACTTATGTACTTTTCCTGTGGATGGTCACAAATACTGTACAACGTTTCGACTAATTCGGCATACTCAAATGAACTGCTCTCTAGTTCATTTGATTCGGAGCAAGTGCACTATGTACAGTATTTTTATTTTTAATAAATAATACAAAATATGATCTATAACTAAAAACTTACAATAATATATAAGAAAAATCAAATTTTTACTAATGATAACAACTGCGAAAGTCTAAACTCCAAAAAAAAAGAAAAATCAATCTCAACCGTCTTATTTAGGAATTCTTTGGATGTGGGAAAATGATAATTTAAAAAAAAAACATATATTCAACTTTTTATTGGCCATTCGAGCTCAATTTCTTGGACATCAAGAGCCAGAATATCTATTTTAACTCCTCCTAATAAGGACCCTAAACTTGGTCTGGTACGTCCAAAATCTCCATGTACGAACTCTTTAATATAAGTCCCTGCTTGAGTTTTGATATCCATATACAGACAAGTTCCATAATCGATATTTTTTAATTTAATACGTTTTAATTTAATTGAATGTACTATTTTATCGCGAATGGCAAGAGGACGTCTATGGAGCACTCGGATGGGGGTTTTTTGAAGGAGATCTAAGTCTTTAACATTATTCACTTTATCAATTAACGAATCACTGATATTTTCCATAGTAAAACAAAGACATTGATAAATTTTGGTTTTTAATTCTTCTCCTTCTTTCAATAGATGTAATTGATCTTTAGAGATAAGAGTTAGATTTCTGACTTGTACATTTTGTGAGCTCTCATTGATGAGTTTCTCAAATGTTGAAATCATAAATTGTGTGAATTTTATCTTTTTTGGATTGAGTAGTTCACACACAAAAGGTCGGCCAGATCCTAACATCCGAACATCAACATCTTCACGACCAGCAGCAATAAATTTACTTCCATCCGCTAAAGAATGTAATTCTAATAAATTACAGATTATTTCTTGAACCGAAGATTCCATTCTACGAAGTCCATCGATAAACCAAGGAGTCTGACTGAGTTCCCTGGAATATTTATTATAGCGCCCAGCGATATATACTGGATTCTGAAGATAAGTTGAAGTATCATAAAAAATTGAAGTATCAGGAATATTTGGAGGAACAGGGTAATATTTCTTGAAGTGATTTGGTGGAGTAATTGGTAAGATTTGTTCAACGGATTTTCTTGTAAATAACGTATTATGATATTTATTAGATTGTTTTGATCTTGATTTATAAATATCTTTATGCATTTCCGTTAATAAATTACATTCTTTCGAATCATCTGGATACTTAAGTGAAAACGTGATCGCCAATCCAGAAGAGACATCATATTTTTTTTCAATTAATTTACAAATATCTTCACAAATTAATAATTTCCAGATTTCTTTAATCGAAGGTACAAATATTTCTGGTCTCTTTTCTGTTAAAAATGAGAATTTTTCACATAATGCAAACCAAATTGCATGTGCTCTTAATTTAAGAGATATTGGTAGCGAGAGTGCACAATTAAAGGTGGAATTATCATATTTAAGATTCTTAATTTCTTTTATATTTTTATGAAACGAATCATGAATATAGACACATTGAAATAAACCCAGGCAGGCAATGCATGGATTAGGTTTCATATGTTTTTCACCTTTGGATTTTTCTTCTCTGGATTCTTCTTTTTTTTCGAAAAATATATCAATATATTCGTCAATGGGTTTATAATGTTCAATATTTTTTAAACCCAAATAACGTAACGAACAGATCTTGCAACATCCGATTTCCCTTAAATAGGAAAATATTTCTTTATTTTCAACATCAGACATGATTTTGTAATTGACAATCCTTAAAAACTAACCTCTCTTTTTCAAGCTAATTGTACGCATGCGCAGAATGATGCGCACTAACCCTACCAGGGAGGTAAAAACAAAAATCTCTAATTTTAACATTTTAATTAAATGTGACATTTACATTTATCTGTTTTATACTCAGAATTGGCAAGTTTTATCTCGCCGAGTATAATACATGGTTTTATACATGTATAAAACTAGGCATTCTATCAAGGTTCTGTCTTTATTTGCATCATTGTAAACGTTTTTGTAATTCCCTCCAAAAAAAAATATTTAAATATTTTTATATTATTTATTAAAATAAATAAATAATTATTTATATTTTTAATTCAAATAAATATTAATTTAATTAATTTGAATTATTTTCATTTCAGATATTTATTTTGTTAAGTCACAGAGTGATTATAATGACATTTGAAATTTGAATATCCGTTTATATTCTAGTTTGTTATTTTCAACATTTATTTTAATAATTATTAAAAAGTTTTATTTATTATAGTTTTTATATATATATAATTAATATTTACTTATTATAGAGGTATTATTATGTCTGATGATGAAGAAAGCCTGTCCGATTTATATCCTAGAACGTTACCTGAAATCACAAATATTACCAAGGTATACTTTCTAAAATAATCAAATCTTAACTAAATATACATATTTAATTTATTCTTTTAAATTTTATATAAATTCACACAAATATTTTCTAATAAATATTAAAGTTTTTACATTATCGGATAATTTTATTATCGGAATTTGTCAAAATAAGTTTTTTTTATTTAATACTAATAAACTGTCTATTTATTTATACTGTGGGTATTTATTGATTAAATAACCATCTTTGTCATTTAAGTAAATAATTAACAAGACGAAGAGTGAGCCAAAAAAAAATTGAATGAAAAACATTTTTTTTTTGTCTTCGGTTCCAGGCTTTTCTTCGGGAAAGTCAAATTTTGTGAGCTACCTGCTCTCGAAACATAGTTAGCAAAGAAATAAAACTTTATTTTTACTTAAATCCTCGTCTTCTTAATTCCTGGAACTATAATCACTAAATAATTTTTAATTTTAGTTATTCAAAAAGCAGAAAATCATTTTGTTTTGACTAAAATAAAAATTTTTTTTTAGGAAAACATTGAACCTGTCGTACCTGAAGTCTCCTTATTATCCACCAATAGATACTTTTTTGAAGAAAGGCCAAAATCACCTGAATTTATAAATCAACCTGCAAAACCAAAACAACCTAAAGATTTTACATCATATAATGAATGGAAACAGAATTTTTATTCTAATCGACAAAAACTACAATCTTTATACTCTTCCCATGAATCACAAGCAGTGATAGTAAATAGCCCGAAACACGGAATATTAAAAAAGAACCATATAGGCACTCATCATCTACAAACCGAACAAATTCGTCCCACTGTTCCTACTTCACAATTTGATACTCGATCTATAAATCAAGAATACATGAAAAATAAGACACAAGCTCTTAAAGAAAATTTTGCTCCAGAGCCAGAAAGAAAAGAAGACAGTGTTGTATCAATACCAAATACTTATTATCATCCATATAGTCCTTATATAGGAATGGCTCCTCATCCTCCACATCCTTTCTTTTTAGATGCTCATCGTCATCATTATAACCCATATACTTACACTCCTTTTCCTCCCTATCCTTCAAGTAATTCCAATTATCTTCCCGAAAATTCGACAAAACCCATTTCTCCATCGAAATCTTTACAACAAAATCCACCTGAAAATTCATTACAAATTCAAGATCTTTATAATCTATTCAAAAAACAAAATGAACAAATACAAAAATTAGAAAAACAAGTGGAATTATTAATAATTAAACAATCAGAACAGGATGAAGAACGTCGTAAAGAAAGAGAATTCATAGAAAAGAAAGAAAAGGAATGGAAAGAAGAAATAGAACGGAGGAAAGATGAAATGGAAAGATGGAGAAGAAGAATGATAGAAGAGGAGAATTTTAAAAGAGAACAATGGATTAGAGAACAAGAAGAAAAACAAAAGAAAATTATTTTAGAACATAATAAAAAATATAACTCACCGGGTCACTTGAATCGTAATTTAAGTGATCCAGGAATGAATAGAAAATTTATTGAAGATAAACCAGATTCTGATATAGAAACTATTGATCTTACAAATACTGCACGAAAAGGAAGGAAAAAAATTTCAATTGGCGTAATGACTTCATTTGTTGAAGTTTCCGATTCGGAACCCCCTAAAGAAGTGTCTCTCACCTTGCATGGCCTAGAATTAAATACAGTTCCTGAACCTCCTGTTAGCCCCGAGCCGCCAGTTCGATTGAATTTAAAAGATTATCCTGGATCTGAAGAGAGTGAAGAGGAATCGGCAAATTATCGGGAACCCAAAATTGGATGGACTTTTTACAATAATGTTGTAGTAAGTAAACATTTATCAGATCATATAAATTAAGGAAATATAAAAAATTGTAGATATTTGTATATATCAGGGCGTTCGAATATGACCGAGAATAATTGAAGGGGTCGGCTGCAGATAGTGTTATCCCACAATTATGACAATTCCTACTTTTCAGCACCAACAATTGAGCAAAGGTTTGTACTAGTTGTACAAATTGTTTCTCAGCCTGATATTGCCATTAGAGTGCTCTGGCAGTAACAAACAAACTTCCTGTTTTTTTTTCTTTTTGGAAAATTCTCTGAATTCTTTACCAATCAGCTTGAGACGTTTCGGTCCATTTATTATGAACCAAGTTTAAAATTGAAATATCTCAGAACTATATGGTAACACTATCTGCGCCCGATCTCTTTAATTTTTCTTTTTTCAAACAACTTGTATACATAGATTATGTGTCTTCAGGATAATAAAGACACAATCCACCCTAACTTATGCGGGGTTACAATCTAATCTAGTGTATGATTGTTGCTAGAGCAATAATCGAACAACAAAAAGGCTCTTTGCTTTGAACGGAGCATTGTGGTCACCATTCCACATTTAGAATTGTTTTTTACGATGTTTTCTAAACTATCAATACCGATGGAAATCAAATGATGCAAATTCTTTGATTTCAGCTGCCGTCAATCAAGCAGTTCATTCTCCACATGCTCTTTTCCCTTTCTAAAGCACTTATAGCACTAAACTATAATGTTGTTCGTGTCTCTGTAAAATTTTAGACTAGACATTTTCTTTAACGAGAAATTTAATCATAATGAGTTGTCTCAAACTCCGCGGCACTTTCTATTCGCTCATCGCACTAACAACACTCTACAGGTTGTAATCCTCGGTGAAAAGGAGTTTGGGAACTGTGACTTATTATTCCTTCCATGCACTGCCCCCATGTATAATTAGTTGTCAAACAGTCTCGATCATATTTGAATGCCACCTCAAGATGGATATGTTCCCAAAAAAAAAGATACTAATTTTTAGTAGAAAATAAAAGGTCGAGCAGCTATGTTAATTTCTTTATTTAAGAACCCACAGCGACTTTTCGTTCGACTATGCGACCATCTTCATGGCTGGAGTTCAGTCAACAGAAAAACCTGTTAAGTTCTTTGACAGACATTTCATAAAATACATTACGATCTATCAAATATAATGCATTCAGCGCCAAAGTCAACTGCTCGACCTTTTATTTTCTACTACATATTGATTCAGCTGTTCGCCTCGCTAACATACTAATTTTTATTTTGCTCATTTTAGGGAGAAGTTAATAAATTATTAAAAAGTGCCCCGCCTCCACCAAAATCTGTTCCTGTTTCAAAAGCGCCTTACAATCCTCCATCAGCACCACCTCCACAAAATTCATCAACAACAAAAAGAGTAACTTTCGAAGGACCATCTGACACTTCACTAAAAATGAATGCACTAGCTTTAAAATATCTTAATGAAAATCAATTAAGGGAGTTTGCTCTACTTCTTGCAGGTGAGATAACATTTTTTTTTTTTGCTTTGCCTATGATAATATTCTGCAGTCAAACAGAATCGAGGAAAGTTTTCCCTTTATCAATAGCTAGGATATTGTATCGTTAGAGAAATTGGGATCTTTAAACTATGACAAATTCAAAACCCAAAAGACTCAATTTTGTCTGATTTCTAGACACAAAAACAGATCATATTCTCTATCATCTATCAGACATATTAATAATATTCTTGAATTCAAGAGCTCTGTTCTGACACTTTCTTCAGATCTCTTAGGAGTCAAACCTTAGCTAAAAAATTAGGTTTCTTCTCATATCTAAATACAATTTCTTCTCCCATTAACTTATTTTTATTTCTTTAAGCAGAACGCACACAGGAACAGGCAAGACATGACCAAATATTTCGCAGTTCGAGCATATAAGCCTCGGAAGAAATATTTAATGAAAATATTTCTAAAGTATTTTTTTCTTGAAACATTTAGAATTTATTAGGCATTTATGATTGAATTTTAAAGGATCTGGGCCCCTACAGATAGACCGGGCCTAGAGGATTTATCCTCCCTACCAGGGGCATCATACATTTTAAGCACAAATTTTAGTCATCAAAATATACACTCCCAGACAGCTTGGAATATTGCAGTAATAGTGCCAAATATGACAATGTTGCTGCTGAACAGTGAGGGTTAATATTAAGTCCCACCCATGTGTTTTCTACTTGTGATTATTTCATTGTTTTTATAAAAGAAAATGAAAATCTTTATTGGAAATTTTCTACGTTTGAACCATGAGTTTCCATTAAAAAATATATAATATTTTTTTAAAACAATGAAATAATCACAAGTAGAAAACGCATGGGTTGGACTTAATATTGTACCTCACTGTACTTTTTAAAATATCTAGTTTTTTTTTCTTTTTTTTTTTTTTTATTTTATATTTCCTTCCCTTACCCTAAAAAAAAAAAACCACACTTATTACAACCCCCTTATCTCAGAGGTCTACTTATCTAGGTTCCTGTCTAGGATTTGCCCAAAATTTTAAAATATTACAAGGCAAAAGATATTTGCTAATAACAGTTTTATTTTATATATACATATAATTAAACGAATATTATTAAAATCTATTATAACCGAAATATATTGTAATTCTAGGCTGGAGAGAGAGTTGAAGAGAAAAATTCACATCCTTATTAAAATATTTTTATTGTTACGTTTTTAGTGATTCTGTTTTCATTAAGTCCGTCCTACATGGAAAAACAGTCAAAAAAATCTCCTTTGATACAAAACAGAATTATGCCTATGTCTATTTCAACTCAAATAATATTTTGTTTATATATATTTATTTCATATTTTGTAATCAATAGAGATTTATTTAACTTTGTCTATTTTATGTTTGACAAAACTGATGAAGACAATCATTTTCTAAACGTCGTCAATAAAAATAATTTAATAAAAAATTCAATTTTTGTTGTGAGATTTGGGAAAAAAATATATTATAACATTTTTGTACAGTTCCTATCTTTAATTATTACCCTCTCCCAAAAATAATATTCTTTAAAGACAATTTCATTGCGAGAAAGACATACAATTTCCTGTTAAAGTCACAAAATGACTAAACTTAATTTGTGCATGTAAGTTATATTGAATTTCGAAACAAAAATTTTCAAAATAAGCAAAATTGTAATTACTCTTTAAAAATAGAGAGAAGAAATTCCATCCCTATTATTTAAAAATTTAATTAACAAATTATTAAATATATAATATTTACATTTATAAATATAAATTTAGACCTAAATTTTTTTTTTAATATTTTTATTAAAGCCATCAACACATATATATCTAAAATATAATTTTTTAAATCACATTTCAGAGGATAAAAAAGCTTCAGATCCATTGAATTCAGCTGGAGTGAATTTATCACAGGCCACTATGCGATATATGGAGCGATATCATTTACTACCAAAAGAAAATCCTTTAAATGACAGCAAGCGACGTCTCCTTGATTTAAATACTCTAAAACAACAACCCAAATTATTGTAAATTTAAAAATGTTATTATTAAACAAAACAGGGTTTTTTTTTTATAAATAAAAGTTATATTTTATCTAAAAAGATGTTTTTTTTTAATATAAATAAATAAAATAATATACGATACCTATATATACATTTATAAATTATATATATTTTATATGCAAATTAAATACTTATTTGATTTAATAAATAAGAATTTTATTCTATATTATTACTAGATAAAAGGATCGAGTTACTAGATGGAAAAGCTTTCTCCGCATCCACATGTGCCCTTTATGTTTGGATTATTAAAAACAAATTCTGACGAGAGAGGCGTTTCCACAAAATCCATTTCAGTTCCAAGGAGTGTTAATTGAGCTTTCTTATCGATGATTACTCGAACTCCTAAAAAAAAATATATTTTATGAACGTATATATATATATACGAGCAGGAGCTCGGTGATTTTTTTTTATAAAATTTGAAAAAACTAGGAAAGTACTAGTATTCGAGGAAAAAGAAGATTAGTAAAGTATTTGATGTCGCCCAAAGACAAGACCTAACATAATTTGTTTTGTATACTGCAAATAGTAAATATTTAAAATTTGAAAGAAATCTCGAATTTCAAGAAAAATGGAAAAAATTAAAAAGGTACATTAGTTAAGTACTAGTAATAGAATTTTCCCAAAGATGAAATGAGACCTAGCGCAATTTCATAATGGCTCCGAAAATAGTATATATATAAAATTTGAAAAAATTTCGGTTGCGTTTCGCCATCCCTCCTGCAGGCCCTTAAAGCTGAGAACTAATGTGCTTACAAATAAATAAACGTACAGTCAGTGCCAAAGTTAAGTCCCACCCATGCGTTTTATGCTTGTGATTATTTCATTGTTTTTATAAAAGAAAATTAAAATCATTATTGGAAATTTTCTAGGTTTGAACCATGAAAGTTTCCATCAAAAAATATATATTTTTTTAAAAACAATGAAATAATCATAAGTAGAAAACGCATGGGTTGGAAGATATATATATATATATATATATATATATATATATATATATATATAAATGATTGTTTTATATATATTTTTTTTAAATAAATTAAAAAATCTCATTCTGTAAGTTTCGGCCAGTCTTTTGTTTATCTTCCCCAATGAAGGGGGAAAAGCAAATATTTCCTGTACAAAAATACAGATAAGATAAAGATACAATACACCGACAGATAAGATATAAAGATAAGATACGTTTCTATTAATATATTAAATATATATATATATAACAGAAAAGTGGCAGAAATCTTTTGGTCAATTTTAAGAATTAATTAAATAAAAAATACATGTATAATAATTTATATATTTTTTTGGATTAAAAAGTCCTGACAATATATAATTCATCTCTTATTCTCGTAAACTCTTTTAACTCTTTTTTACTTACTTTACTTTAAGCATGAATATAAAATGTATATATATGTATATATCAATGTAACTTTTTAGATGAAAGTGCCTATAGCTCTGATAAAAAAGGAACAATTTAGAAGCAGCTAAAATTAAAGCCTGGATGCTTGATGAATATTGAGAAGACAATAGATAAAAAGGATCTGGCTGCCCGATCCTTTTTATCTATTGTACGTACAGTGAGCGCCAAAGTTAAGTCCCACCCATGCGTGTGTGCGATTATTTCATTGTTTTTATAAAAAAAAATGAAAATCATTATTGGAAATTTTCTAGGTTTGAACCTTGGGTTTGAACCATGAAAGTTTCAATTGTTTAAATACAACAGCAACTTTATATCTTCGAATATTGATAGGTCAGTGGCGTAGCGAGCTTAACTCATGCCCGGGGCACAATACCTTTTTAGCCCCCCACCCCCCATTCGAAAACCATATAATATTACATGTAAAATATACTCGCAAATTAATTAATTAATAAATAAAGTAAAATATCAATAAATAAAGTCATAGGCTCAAGCTAGGCTTTAAATTTGAGACAAAATTATCCAGCAATTTGTTTTTTTGCGGACCATTTGGTGAGTAGCGCCAGGGGTATGATGCCTTCTCCCCTGGCACCCCTCGCTAGGACACTATGAGAGGTGTCAAATTATTTCATCATCACTCTTTGATTCATTATAAAGTTCCCAGAGTTAGATATTAATAGACTGGTAAGATACATGTTCATAGATGTTAGGTTTAAATAATGGCAATGATTTTTCCATCAACTTATTTTGTGAGTCTCACAAACATCGCCATCATAAGGGCAATATAAGCTTCATGAAGAGGACAAGAATCATGTAATAATCAAAATAACTCTAGCCACTTTGTAATCAATCAACGACTGATGATGGGACAAAGGTAGATATATAAAAGGCTATGAAAATGTAATGATAATGCAGAAAAATCTAAAAAAGATAATGAAAAAAGAAATTCCAATTCGTTTTGTCGTAGCATGTGTTTGGAATTGGAGGTTTTTAAAAGGTTTTCACTTTTAAATTTGAATCAAATTATAAAACATACCATCTTGAATTACTTCTTCATCCAATTTATGTTTTTCTTTGGCATATTCCAATGTATAACTTAATCCGTTACATCCTCTTTGTTTAACTCCCACCTTTAACCCAATCTGGAAAAAAATAAAAAAAATATTAATAGTAGAGTATTAAAATCAAATAGGCAAAAATAAAAACAATTTTTTGAATTTTTGGACAACTCATCCCAGAATTTTCGTGTACCATTTTTGATTTAATTATTTTTTGAACTTGAAATATATAGGACATAATTTTTCATCAATGTGCTTCCTTTACAATATAAATAATATCATTTTGAGTGTGAGTTACTCTCTAAAATCTTATCAATTTTTGAATTTAGAGCCCTTTTTTAATTAATTTTAAAATTATTATAATTCAAGTAGTGATTGTATAATAAATGTATCTATTGAATAATTTATTTACTCACCATATCTGGTTTACCATCCAAAAGGTATTTAATTCTATTGACAGCTGCTGGTGTCTAAAAAAAAATCAAGTTAAGGTTAGTATATAGCTAGCAATTTATCTATTATATTTATTTAAATAATAATTATTGAAGAATTTATTTACCAAAACAAGAGCTGCCCTTGAAGGTATAAGTCGTCGCCCTTTGACGGCCTTTACAGTCGCAGATGCTACAATTTTTGCTGCCATTTATAATCGAAAAAAGATATTATATAATTAAAAAAAGGACAAAATACATTTTATCAATTTTTACCCATCCCGTCGGAATTTGGTTTGTTTTTTTTTTATTTTGATTGTTAAATACTGGGGTAGGGAGGGGGTAATTAATTTGTAATGTGTTTGTGATTTCGTAGGTTGGTGTTGGAGTGAACTTGTCTTGCCGATCGCCGCCGCCATCACGAAAATAGCCGAGTGGAACCGAAGATAGCCGATCGCACACCGACGGCCCGTTTGGCCGCTGCAAGTGACGTATTAGTGTAGCGCTGTGCGCTGCCGTCTGCCTCCCAGCATTCCTACTAGTCTTATGTCCGCCATAAGTGCTGTGGCTGTTACACGGCCAGCGCTCTTGCGATTCCGATTAGCACACAGCCCTCATGCAGAACTCTCCTTTGGAGATCAAGGGGAAATTACTTAAGGCACTCGACACCGAATACAATGTATATATTAAATTCTTTTTAATATCTTTAAAAAAATATTTATCAACAACTACTCAAAGGGACTGTGAAAGTGGCGTGTCTAGTTTTTCACTAAAATTCGTAATCGAAACATATTCAACATTTATAAATCCTTCAATTCAATTAGATTCTAATATTATTTCAATTTTAAGTTAAAATAATATGCATTATACATCTATATGTTTCCAAATTATAAAATGCCCCCTAACCCCAAAAACGACAACTTGCGAAATAACCCTTAAAATTTTTACAGGTTGTGGACATGGCAGCAGTTGTTGAAGTTATTTCGATTTTGGAAAAAACACCAATTTCAAGAGAGGCTCTTGAGGTAAGAAATTAACTAATATTTTGTTAACAAAGTAGTTTAAAAAATTTATATTGAAAATTACATTATACTCTTTTCCAATTAGGATTTTTATAATTATTTTCTATTTAATATTTATTTCTTAATTTATTTGTATAAAATAAAAAGTTACAATGGTTTTCTTTTTTTTAATATAATTAACACTCACTTAAATTGTATATTTAATCTCAGAAAAACCCCAATGAGTGGACAAAATATTGTATTTTGAGGAGACAAGTGAGTAATATATATGAAAATTCCGATTTCTACATTCTAATTAAAAAAATAATTTAATATCAAAAAATATCAAGCTACTTAAAAAGTAAGAATTTTGAAATTCCACCCTTTCAATAACAGGCTCAAAAATCTCAATTTATAATGGTCTAATTGATGATCAAGCTTCTTGAACTAAAACAACTTTATGTATTTTATACAAATAAATTAACAAAGTTATTATCCATTTAATAATTAAACTCTTTTTAAGAATTATGTTTTAAAATAACTTATTATTTCTAGTTTAGTGTTGAACTTAGTTTAACTTTATCTTATGTAACTTCTGTTAAAATAATTGAACTTTTAGTCCTAAATCATTTTCTTGTATTATTGTACTTCTTCAGCATTCACTTTACTCTCTTAATTAGTTTTACTAAAAAATTGTAGTTTACTTTCAGTAAAAGTTTTGAATATAATTTCTCCTAATTTAGTGATTTCTTTAATTTTTTTATGAAATAAAATACATCTTGATTATTTAATTTAAATAGGTAAGAAAAAAAACATGTGGCAAAAGAAACATGTGCAAACGAGAAACTTATTTTGCTTCCAGTCATTTTTCTTTATAAGTTTATGAGAAACATGCAAAGTGTTTTCTACATGTGATTATTTAATTGTTTTTTATATTTGTTATATATATATATTATTTTTATTTATTTGGTTCAAGAAAATTTGCATTGAAAGTTTTTCTTAAAAAAAAAACAATGAAATAATCACATAACAAAACACATGCGTTTTACTTAATCTTGGCACTCACTGGACAATATTAAGTTCCCTTCATGCGTTTTCTACTTGTGATTATTTCATTGTTTTTAAAAAAATATTATATATTTTTTAATAGAAACTTCCATGATTCAAATCTAAAAAATTCTCAATTAAGATTTTCATTTTCTTTTATAAAACAATGAAATAATCACAAGTAGAAAACACATGGGTGGGACTTAACTGGCGTTCACTGTACAGTGAGGGACAATATTTTTAAGTCCCACCCATGCCTTTTCTACTTGTGATTATTTCATTATTTAAAAAAAAAAATGTTATATATTTTTTAATGGAAAATTTCATGATTCAAACCTAGAAAATTTCCAATAAACATTTTCATTTTCTTTTATAAAAGCAATTAAATAATCACAAGTAGAAAACACATGGGTGGCTCTTAACTTTGGCGTACACTATACATCAAGAGACAATATTAAATCAAACACATGAGTTTTCTCATCTGATTATTTATTTATTTTTTTTTAATTGAGTCTCTCTTATAATTTCCTGATTTCTTTGATTTTTGTATGAAATAAAATACATCTTGATTATTCAATTTAAGAAAAAAAAAACATGTGGCCAAAGAAACTTGTGGAAATTTTGTATAGAAATTTGTGGTTCAAACATTTATATCTTTATTAAATTAGAAATTATATATAATATTAAGTTATTATATATATCGTGTTTCGGGTATATGAATTAATAAATAATTAAAATTATATAAATTTATATCTTTATTTAAAAAACAATGAAATAATCAAATGTAGGGGGTGCTTTAATATTATCTCTCACTGTACAAGTTGTTGCAGCTAAATCCTCATTCTTTTTATAAGTTCATTATTTTTAACATCTTCTACATGAAAAGAAAAAAGACTGGCAGCCAAATAAGATGTCTTTACATTTTAACTATAACTAAAGTGTAAAAAAAAAAAATAAATAGTTGAAGTGATGGTTTGAAGAAAGTAGCAGGGTTTTCATAACACTTAATTTATTTATTTTGCAAATATTTCAAACGACGATGTTACCGTCCATCATCAACTAGAAATAGGTAGAATAAATTGATTAATTGTGGAAAAAATTATTGTGATATTTTCTTCAAACTACCAAATTTGATTAATTTAAAGTAGAGTTTTGATTAATTGTTGTAATTTATAGGCATTTATCACAATTAAAAAAAAAATTTATTTTTTAATATATAAAATATAATAATACAATATATAAAACATAATTCCATACACCACGTGGTTACTTCTTTTTTTTTGAGACGATTGAGGCCCAAAATTATGTAAAATAAAATTCATATTTAATTTTTTATACTATATATATATATATTTTGATTAAATTTGAAACTGCCCAAGAATATCTCTTTATTTGATGCAGAAGTAGAAAATGAAATATATTTTTATTGAAAGCTTAATTGAAGGTCGACCCAACTCTAATTAGTTTTCGGTCAAAAGACAGGTAACCACGTGGTGTAGTGAATTGTATAAATAGAGTCAGTTTCGTTAAAAATATAGTACTCTGATGTATATTTTCAATTCATTTCACCTAAAAAAAAAAAAACAAATAGACACGTGATTCATTCATTAATGCCGTTTTTGGAATTTTTTTTTCCATATTGAATCACCATAGAATTTTCAAAATACAATTTTTTCTTTTGCTCTGGGATTTTTTTTTAGTTTTATATCTTAATAAAATAAATATTACAATAGTTGATTAGATGATATTCAATAAAACGTGTCTTGTTTATCGATGCTTCTTCCTAAAGGCAAATTTTTGTGCTCTTAAATTTGAATTTTCGAAATATGTTAGCTTTATTTTAAAATCAACATTTATATATTATTTCAATCCAATAGATTTTTCGTTGTTAGATATATACACATTTTGATTTATTATTTATTTTATAAGGAACAAAAATAACAAAATAGTTATCACGATCAAAATTTGAATTTTATAAAGAACGAGAGTAATTTTTACAATTAAACAGGAACATGTTTTTTTTTTTATTAAATAACTAAAGTTTCGCAGAAAAAAAAAGAACTGGTGAATTGTTTTTGAAATGTACATCGAGTAATAATATTAAAAGATGTTGATAATAGAAGTGGCTGTTCAGCAATTAGAATGATGAAGGAAGAGAGGATGTCAGCCAAAAAAGGGAGCCTCTATCGAATAAAAATCTCCAATCAGAAAACGTTTCGGGTTTAATTAGATAAAACCATCATCAGTTCTTTAGAGATTATTGGCAATCTCAAGATGCACACCATTGAGATGCAGATAGAGTTGTTATATATAAACATATACAAAATTATATAAAAATACAAAATTTGCATATCAGTTGTCAGATGCTCATCAGTCAACACGGCCAAGTCTCAAATGTATATTTTTATCTAATTAAACCCGAAACGTTTTCTGATTGGAGATTTTTATTCGATAGAGGCTCCCTTTTTTGGCTGACATCCTCTCTTCCTTCATCATTCTAATAATATTAAAATACACCCATGCGATTTCCATGTGATTATTTTGTTGTTTCGAATCTGAGACGTTTTTTCGCTAAGTTGTTTTTTTTTTTTTTAATGGAAACTTTTATGGTTAAAATATAATAGACAATTCTAATAAAGATTTACATCTTCTTTTAATATAATCCGAAGGGAAGTTGCTGTTGATGTTACGAGTTGGAAAAGAGCAAGTACGGAAGCAGCAAAAAAAAAAGAAAGCCTTTGGATGCCAAATACCGAAAGGAGATGTTTCGAATAAAATTTATTTGTCCATCTTCAGACCTTGTAGGCTAATAATCTAATAATTAGGTACAAAGTTGTCATTGTTGTTGTGGCACAAAAAGTCTGTGTACTTGTATATTTTTTAAAAGGGCGAGTGTTTAAGCCAACGCGAGAATGAATTAGTGCCGCAACACCCATGACAACTTTGTTTCTAATTAGATTATAAGCCTACAAGGACTAAAGATGGAAAAATGAATTTTGTCCTAATTTGCTGGTCCCAATTCGGGGAGTTATCCATCTTTTATATACTTTTATTGTTATTTTTTTGTGTCGAAAATCAGCATGTAAACACTCATTTCGTCAGTCCCTTGCTAAGTAATATTTTGGAAATTTATTAATAATTATTTCAAAAATATACTGGATTTGCTGTCTTTTCTTTGTTATATTTAATATATATATATATATATATATATATATATATATATTTAAATATAAATATATATATATATATATTTAATACAAAAGAAAAAAAAAGTATTCCAATCACTTAGCAGATTTTTTGTGTTTTATAACAAAAACGTCAGTCCCTTGCAAGTTTTTCAACCGTAAATCTAAGAGGCTGATGAGCTTATATATTAATACAAAAAATAAAATAAAAAACTGAGTATCTAACTCCATTTTATTGTATTTTCTGTTGAAAAATATCATTCTCCTTATGCCCTGTTCGAAAAGATGCCGCACGAAAAGTGTTTAACAGTGGCTCTAATAGTGACAAGGGAATGTTTTTTTACTCTCCTGAAAAATAAACAAAAATGGAGTTAGGCACTTTACTAATTAGAACGTCGATATATATATATATATATATGGGCACAATTAAATTAACTTATTGTCTATCAAAATCATTACAAACAATTAAAATTAAAGTTACAAATTGTGCATTTCAAATTCGGCCCATTTTTGTACAATGACCCACATATATATATATATATATGCAGATTAATATATATATGAAGATTAACTCTTGTTAATATTTCAGACCACCAGACTTGGAAAAATCGTCAATGAACTTCGACGCAAAACAAGAGATGATTCTTTGGCGAAACGTGCCAAAGATATATTACGGCGATGGCGTGACATGATTTTACCATCGCAAGAACATCATCCATCCCAACTTCCCCAACAACATCAGACGAATGGAGCCGGCATCACCGCCCGATTGAGTAGTCCCATGTTAGATAATAAAAGACCAATTTTAGTGGATCGTAGACTCTCTCCTGGACTTCCAGTCCCTTCGCCTGTGCAGTCCCTATCCCCCATCGATTTGGACAGGAGATCTCCCGCCATAATAAATCAACCATCAACGACGACTGATCATGTTTCTCAGTCTTCCTTAAAGCGACATTTTCAAGACGTCTCTTCTCCATGTGTAAATCATACGCTAGAACCTCTTTGTGATCCTGTTCCTAGGACTCATGCTGCTAACAAACGTTTACGAAAAGATCCCGAAAGATTGAATGGTCAAACTCGGCCACATGAGGATAACTCAAGAGACAGCTTTGGCTCGGGAAGTGTTGAGATTATATCAGTGAATCAAGTGCCTATAGAGACAAATATTATTATTAGTCAACCAAGGAAACGAGGTAGAAAAAAATTGAAGAAAAATTCGGCTGGAAATTTATCGCAAGATGAAGTGAAAGAAAAAATTGCGAGTATAGCACGTACACCAAAAGTAAAAACAACAAAAGAACTCCTAGCTGGATTACAGGCTAATAAAGAGGAGAAACCTAGTCTAGCCAATTGCCTTCCGTTGCCGAGTATTGATGAATTAGAAATGACAAGAAGTAAAACAGAACATATAGCTCGATTTCTACGAGAGGCAAAAACGGAACCGCCTTCTGTGGTTGTTGAAGAACCTGAGCCAAGTAGTTCAACATCGAACATGTCTGTAGATGCCTCTATTGAAGCCATCCTCTCCCGATTGCCGCCCATCGATTATTCTGTGCTAGACCATCTCGATGATGATGATTATCCAAGTCCAGCAGCTCAGGCTAAACCTAGTGAAGTGACTGACGAACAAGTTACACGTTTATTAACTGAACAAGTTGAAGGACTCAATGGGACAAAACACGAAGGTGTATTAAATGATGAAAATGATACCGGCTTTCGAGAATGGCATCAAATGGTTTCAAAAAAGTCTTATAATGGGGAATGTCTACACATATTGCCTTATGTCGTCATCGACTGACCTAAAAAATTTTTTTGTAATCTGGTAATTGTGGACTAAAATCTGGCTTTCTTTAATATTAGGTATATTTTGATAAAATCCTCTGATGAAAAAATAAAAAAAAATTTTTACAAATACCAGAATACAATAGAAAAATGATATATATATATATATATTTGTGTATATATATCATTGTATATATATATAAATATATAATTAAGATTATAAAATAATTTTATATCTTTGTTGATTTATTTTTTTTTCCTCTTGTGAGTAAAAAAAAAGAACAAAAAGGTATTGTTATCGATTAAGTTTTGTTTTTGTTCAATTAAATGTATATATTTAATTTTTAAATCTCATAAAAACTGACTGCAAAATAATCAAGAAATCATTTGTGCCTTCCAAAAACCTGTCCTCTTAAGAGCTTTTATAAATATGAAAAAAGGAATTATTGGTATTGGCTGCTTTCAACTCCAATAATTTCCTCCCCCACCCCCTCTCCTTTTCTCTCTTTAATTAAATTCGTAAAAAAAAAAAACTATTAGTTACTATATTTATAATCAGTTGTAAAAATATAAAATTTGTTTTTTTTTTCTTAATATTTAATAAATAAAAAAATAAAAGTTGTTTTCATAATTAAGATACACAACAACTTTGTTCAGAGTTTTTTCTTAAAAATAAATTTTTTGTATAATTTTCACAATATTATTTAATATTTGTTAAATCGTTTTTGTATTATAAAGTAATTGACCAATTATTAAAGCTTTGATCTAAAAATTGTCTTTTTTTTTTTTATAAATTTTGTAATGTTAATTTCTCCAAATGAGATTTGATCAATGAAATTGAGAGTTTTTTTGTAAGATTACTCCCTAAATCTTTAAATAATGTTAGTAATTGTAACGAACATTATATATTTATTTTAAACTAGAACTATAAAATGTTATCCTTGTCAAATATAAATCAAATTGGATTATGAGTTATATATACGTATTTTCAAAAGAAAAGCCGGTTATCTTTAGTAGAATCATTCATAAATTCAAAATTAAAGAGGTTTTTATTTTTGTTTTTATCAAATTTTTTATTAATAAGAAAGAGGGTAGAAAATGAGAGATGCAGCTAAGGTTTTTATCTTAATTTATTATTTATATATAATATAACCAAGTATTTATTAATTTACTGTGTATGTACTGTGGTCCAACAGTAGGGCATGTTGAGCGTAAATCGACAAGATCCGTGGTGCAACTCCCGGCGGTACCTACATTTTTCGCTTATTTAAATTAATAAATACTTGGTTATATGTTTTTCATAATTACCTCATGGACCAACACATGATATATATAATTTATTTATTAATTGCATAATTGAGTTAATTTCTCAAAACGTCCATCTAGATCGCGCCTCAGTAACGGAGAAATCTGAACGCTTGATTTGAGCGGCGTTTCTCTAGTAGACTGAAATCAGCGATCTATCATAATTTAAATAAGCGAGTGCGTACTGTGGTCCAACAGTAGGGCATGTTGAGCGTAAATCGACAAGATCCGTGGTGCAACTCCCGGCGGTACCTACATTTTTCGCTTATTTAAATTAATAAATACTTGGTTATATGTTTTTCATAATTACCTCATGGACCAACACATGATATATATAATTCTTTATTTATATATAATATATTATAATTATTTATTTAATTGGCACGGCTGATGTTTCGGTTCCGTGTTTGAACCATCCTCAGAGCTGGCGAAAATTCATTATCGAAGTGTCATAGTGGATTTTACACATTGTTGAACCAAACTCTTATAAAATAAATAAATACACAGTATGTGAAGACCAGGAACATAAATCATTCATGTTTGCGGTGACCAAGTACAGTGAGGGACAATATTAAGTCCCACCTTGCGATTTCCACTTGTGATTATTTCATTGTTTTTATAAAAGAAAATGAAAATCTTTATTGGAAATTTTCTAGGTTTGAACCATGAAAGTTTCCATTAAAAAATATATATTTTTTTAAAAACAATGAAATAATCACATGTAGAAAACGCATGGGTGGGACTTAATATTGTCCCTCACTGTACATTAATCATATAATATATGATATACTGTGTATATATTATATATTCAACAATGTATAAAATCCACTATGTCACTTTTTGCCAGATTTGAAGATGGTTCAAACACGGAACCAAAACGTCAGCCGTGCGAAATATTTTTTTATTTTTTAACACTCACACCTTTTTCTCACATTTAGACATACTTTTCGGCAACTTGGGCCATATAAGACTTTAGCGATAACCGTTATATTAATAATATATATATATATATATATATTTGTCGTCCAGGCATTCTTATTTAAGCAATTTGGTATCCACCAAGCCCGCGGGTCCACTAATTAAATAAATAAAGAAAAAAACCTTAGTTGAATCTCTCATTTTCTACCCTCTTATTAATATATCACAGCTATAAATTGAGTTTTGTATCAAATTTTTTGATAACGGAAAGAGAGAAAAAAAAAGGTTCCTGCAATAAAAGAGAGCCTTTGGATGACAAGATTTATTGGTCCATTTTCAGTCTTATTAATAACAATGAAATACCTACACAACATATATAACAATGATGCAAACACTTAATTAATTTTAGACATCTCACTGGACTATATGCAAGTAAGGCATGACGGTGTATGATTTTGCTCAATCGGTGTGCATTGGTATTGAGCAAAAGGTTTTGTCATTTCATTCATCCATTTCATGTCATTTTGCCCTCGGTGTCTTGCATTACAAATTTCCTTGAGCAAAAACGTTCAATGACAAAACATTTTGCTCAATTCCAACGCACACCGATTGGACAAAACATTTTGTTCAATGATGTCGAATCATGCTCAATTGTGTTTCGCCTCCCGGGTGTGTGTTACTCCATAGAAAAGCATTGAAAAAACAGTATTAGGCAAAAACGTTTTTGCTCAATTGGTGTGCGTTCAGCTCAGGGCCGGATCTAGGGGGGGGGGGGCAGTGGGTGCGTGTGCCTCGGGCGGCAGATATCAGGGGGCGGCAATTAAAGAAAGATTTACTAAAAAAAAGGCAAAATGATATGAATTTTGTACAGAAAATTTTAAGGAGGGGGCGGCAAATTAAATTTTGCCCCCCTACAAAATCTAGTTCCGGCCATGGTTCAGCCTTATAAACCCAACATCTACAAACAATTAATACATTTTTGGGAACCCCTAAACAGCATCTAAATCGCCTATTGCGTATTTTCGTAGCTGTAACTTCTTGCCGGGCCCTCTGGAAAAAAGAAGTATAAAAACTCTAAATTTATATAAATATTTATTTTGTTCAAATCAAGTGGGAGAAATTAGTCATTCTTGGAAAATATTGTTAAAATTGTGTGTTGGCCATCACATAAAATTTTATATTTTTTTTTTTATTAAGGTCTTTTTCGGCATCTATGGCAATTTAGAACCCGTGCCTATTTATTGGTAGCCAATTCAATATAAAGAAATTTTTGTCAGAGGGGCGGGCGGGATGGGAACCCGCGACCCTTAGTACCCATGGCCAGCATGCTAACCACTAAATTAAGGCCCGAGGGCATTACATTTTTTTTAATGAAACTAAAATTTAATATTTTATTAATACTTGGATAAAGTTTATTAATAATATGGATATTTTCTTCTTTCTCAACTCAAGAAATTTTATCTTCACATATACCCAGTGACGGAGCCCTTCCAATATATATATATATACATTTACTTTATAGAAATATATAAAGAAATAAGACAATTTTTTGAGATAAATATATTTTTTTTTTAATTAGTCTATTATTTTTAATATGCAATCTCTGGCGTGTCTTCTGTTAACTTTTTGAAATGAACATAAAATTTTAACTCTCTGAAGAGCTTTTTTTTATTAGGCGTGGATTTCTATATGAAAGTCTCATTAAGTAAAAACAAATCGATAAACTGTTGAATAGACGAGTGAGAAAATGGATGCTGAGAGGAGCTCCCTCCCCATTCATTTATTCTTCTTGGTCTCTTAATTAACGCCGTTTTTTAACTGGGGGGCGCAAAATATCATGCTTGAATAGGTACTGAAGTTGACTCTTTGATTTAAAATAAAGAGGGAGTAGTCAGAAACCTTAAGGGATTTATAAGAGTTGGTTTTTAAAAAATAAAACCTCTTCACTTTTTTACACTACACCAACTTTTCTAAACGAGAAAAATAATTTTTTTTTTAAATAATACACCAATAAAAAAATCATCATTTAATGACTTTTTTAATATTCATAATTATTAGACCCATATTCAGATCCCACAAAGGCATTGAGTGTCGTGAAGGGTGACATCCGCCCCCTGCTCCCCCCATCCCCCATTCAGCTTTAAACCAAAGTCATGGAATGATACATATAAATTTGATATTCCTTTTTCTATAAGACCCTCACCCACAGGAACAAAAGTGGACAAAATAATTATTCGTGTGCGTTCAAAAGAATATACTTTATACCCCCCCCCCCCCCCTGATATCCAATGGATGACTTAGCTGGATTCAGATTTTTTGATTGTTGTCTAGGCCCTTAAAGTGTTGGATATATAATGTTTTCGATTTCTTCGAATCCCGTTCTGAAAATTAACCATTCAATTAATTAATACTATACTTACTTTAATAATACTTTTATTCATAAAGTATTATATTATGAAATTTAAATATGATGATGGAGTCATGAAAAAAACAAGACGAATGCAGCCAAATATTCTTTTATTATAATTCTCGCCCTCATGGCTGACGTTTCGGCCCGAGGTCTAGGCCATCTTCAGAGCCGGCTGGCAATAATCAAAGAGTGTGGAATTTTTCAACAAAATTCAGCATGTGGGCCGCTCACAGCAAAACGTAGAGAAATGATCTGAAATGATATATATATTGGTATAGACAGAGAAAGTATTTGATTCATGTCAAAAAGGTCGAGACTTTGATGGATATACACGTTTTGAGGTCCCCTGCATCCAAAAAAAGGGGTTTTCGAGACATGATCTGTCTGGATGTCTGTGTTCAATTTTAAGCATGAAGCATGAGCTATGAGGCTGAAATTGTATATTTAAGTTAGACACCCCCCTGGAGCGTGAAAATAAGCTTTTAATCAAAATCGGCCAAAGAGTACTAGTACTTTACTGATGTACTTTTTCACTTTTTTTCGATTTTCTCAAAATTCATTCTAAAGATTTTGATTAAAATTCAAAAATCAATTATTTTTTTAGATGCTCTTTCAAATGTATATTTTCATTTTTCCATCAAAATTGTTTGAAGCACACTTTACTTCTGTACTTCATAGGAAAGAGGAGAAATGGTTGTCTGGAAAATCTGGTGTGATAGCACAGAATACAACTTTCGATTACCGAAGTTAAGAGAAAGTTGTGTGCTGTGCGACCATCACACCAGATTTTTTTAAATCAAATTCAATATTTAGTAATTAGATCCTTCCGAATGAACCAAATTCAAAAGTTACTAAATGCAAATTAGCCTCTCATTTTTCAAAAATGAATGAAGGGCCCGAGGCAAATATACTTGGCCTTTAGATGCACGGGATTAAACGAAGACGAGGGACGGAGCTAGATTTAGCAAACGAAAGTTGGCTGTTAAATTAAAAGATATTTGGAAATGAAGGGGCCCACCAATGGAAGAGTTGGCTAGCTTCTCTTCCATTTATCAATAAAATTATTTATATTAATTATTATTACTACTTACTACTGGTTGAGTTCCTCTCCTAACACATTTTTGGATCTGCGGATAGTCACCTATCTCTTCTTAATCTTAATGGCAGAAATAGTTTCAGGGTTCGAATTATTCATAGGTTCATAGGATTAAATTCAAACACATTGAGGTTCCACTGTATAAGCTAGAGCCCTTCATTATTGGGCATTCTAAAATGATGGTCCATATCTCACAGACATAAGGGGTAGCGCCCTTGGATTCATATCTGAAACATATCGATGAGAAATGTTATAATCGAAATTCCAGCAAACATTTAGGCTTCTCTCTCACCTCCTAGGGGATGAAACGTCTCTAATATATTGCTTAGAAAATTACAGGGTTTTTTTTGGGAGTCAATTAAGTCATATTATTTTCTTACCTTTATAAAGGCGCGTCCTCACGAGTCAACTTTTGTTGATCAATTTTAGTTGGCCAACTAAGGTTGAAAGCGACCTTTAAGCCGTGTATCTACTAGACGCGCGTGCCAGCTGTTCCAGTGTTTGATCGTTCAACATGCGGGTCAGTCGTGTACAAAAAGCAGCAGCGTTTATAGTTATTCACAGTATTAAGGAGTGTTCTCACGAGTCAACTTTTGTTGATCAATTTTAGTTGGTCAACTAAAATTGAATGAAAAACCTTTGTTTCAATAAAGTTGATCAACTTT
The DNA here is from genome assembly GCA_023213315.1 of Euborellia annulipes. NCBI lineage: Eukaryota > Metazoa > Arthropoda > Insecta > Dermaptera > Anisolabididae > Euborellia > Euborellia annulipes. The sequence goes on along the minus strand of JAKCPI010004489.1, from coordinate 10,534 downwards.
TTAGTGGATCAAGAAAAGTATGAACTAGTCAAAATTTTATCGTTCAAGTATGAGTCACGTTCGAGTCCCATCACAAATTGAAACATCTGAACCTTGGATCGCCCAGTCGTTTCAGTTCGTCTTTCCTCTATTCACGCACAACTATCCTCAAAGCCATTGCAAATACTAAAATGTTTGATCCATTTCAGTTGAAACGTGTGAATGAAAAGTGATTCGAGTCACTTTCAACTTTAGTTGACCAACTAAAATTGATCAACAAAAGTTGGCTCGTGAGAACGCACCTTTATATACAAGAAAAAACAGAAACAAACCAGCGCTGTGGATGAAAGAGTATATATATATATGACAAGCATAGTCAATCATCTGAGTGATTTATTGTGATACGAAGAACTTTTGCTATTCCACAGCAGTTCTTGTATAGTTGTATTAATTTACGGCAACTTTGGTTATCCATCGCTCGGAACTCAAGAAACATACAAAATAATAAATATCGCAGTCTTAAATGCAGCTTTTAATGAGCGGTTAAAAAGCAACACCAGATGGAACGGCCAGCTCCACGTTCCAACGAACACATTGAAAATTTTAAAGCTTCCCTGCCAGCTCTGGATGTTCTTGTTTTCTTTTATTCCAAAAAAGTCAGCACTTTGCGTTCCATTTTAAGCATGTCGTCAACAGCTAAATCTATAAAATTTTCTATTAAAGAAAAGTCTTAACTTACTAACTTTTTGTCTGCCTATAGACCAAGGGAGTCGCCAGAATATTTCAACCTGTAAAGGAGTCGAAAAAGATAAAAAAACACTGCAATAGAGGAAAGACGAACTGAACGGGCTGGGCGATCCAAGGTTCAGACGTTTCATTAGATTCAACGATATAAGCTGAATTCAGTTACAGGATCCGATTTTCATGATAACTTTTGTTCTTTTCCAGTTCCTGCCTCTCTGAAAATAATAAGAATATTTTCAAAATAAAAGTGAAATAAATTTTTTTCATCTTCTCTTCTATTTCAAATGTTATAAAAGAGCATTACCTGTTTAATAATTCACTATTAATTAAATTCGTGTAGATTTTTGTTGAAGATCAGTTAAATTGTATAGGCTTGTGAAAAAAATTAGTAAATATTTGAGAGGAGACACTGCTTGTGGACTAACAGCATCCATTCCACTGGTTTTGGTCATGTTCCTGAAAGGACAGTTATCCTGAGGATCAGCAGGCTTAATTTTTAAAAGATCCTTCGAAATCGATAGGAATAAGTTCCCATGGACGTTGACATTCTGGTCAAGAAATTCTCTAGGTGGACTGAAGTGATTAATTTTAATGTTTGATTCCATTTCTGAGACCTAATTGAATAAATGTAAATTTAATAAGTAACCTCGCTTACATGTAAATTTAATATTTACTTAAATTAAATAATAAAGTCAAAATGCTTACAAGTGAAATGACAGACCGAGGATATTTTCTTTTTATTTCACAATAATTATCCAATCATTGATCAAATGTTAATAAAATCAATGAGAGTGAATATACAAAGGAATTTAAATAAATGTCAAAAAATGAACTCAATAAAAATAAAGACATTCCTTTTCCATATCCAAATGGTGGCAGATGGTGAGTGGAGGTGGTTTGGGCGCGAAAACGTGCTTGTATTAGGTCTAAATTAAAATGCTATATTTCGATATAAAAACACAAATCGAATAAAAATGATTCATTAAAATCTCTTAAGGAACATCTAAATTTAACTAATAAACAAGAAAAATTGACTAGATTTGTTCCATTTTGGTATATAAGAGGTGGAAAGGTGGCTCAACATATTTGCTATTTTTGGCTATATAATGAATTTTTTCGATCTATTTTTTGGAAATTATTAATTTTCAATATAAAAGGAAGATTTTAAGATAAAAATTGGGATTATCAAAATTTTGTAAAATTTTTCACTAATAAAGTACCATTAATATCCTCTTGATTTTTATGAAATTCACAGAGGTTATTTATAATTATATAAAAGTAATTTTTATCAATTTTTCCTTCGATCAGACAAAAAATGTAAGAGATATTCGATTTTTAAATATCAAACACCGGAGAATTCGCGAAAGCTTACTCAAGGTAGTTGCAATTGGGCCAGCATAGGCGCTCGGCGCTCGGCGCCGACAATTTGCAATTGTCGATGATCAACTAATCAACACCCTATAACTCTATTATAAGAGCATCAATCTCTGGCAAAATGCAAACACACATGACTCTTTCTTTAAACCATAAAACTATGGGCATTTTTTGAATACATCTTGAATTCTAATATATCGGCTGAAACTAAATATATGTCGACACGAAAAAATCTGGTGCAATCAGTCACAGCAGATTTTTTCCATTAATTTTAATTGCTGTATTGCTGTTAATTTTAGATTTCTGTAGTGTTTTGGATTATAATTTAGAAGAAATCTTCTTCTCTTAATTAAAGGTACTCGAGTGCCTTTAATTAAACTCAAAACTGGATTCTTCTAAGTGTAGGCCAAGGGCGGATACAGGGGGGGTAAAGGGGGTAATTACCCCCCCCGAGATTCGAAAAAATACCTTTTTTTCGCAAAAAAATTTATTTTTAATGTAAAATTTTTAAAATTAATACTTAAAAATTTGATGTGTATTTATATTCTGGCAAACAAATACAGAATGCGCTTTTTAATTACCGAAATTAAAAAAAAAATAGTGTGCTGTGCGACGAGTCACACCAGATTACCCCCCCCCCCCCGAGAAACACCTCTGGATCCGCCCTTGGTGTAGGCCTACTGAACACACATATGCTCAAATAATAAAAATTGTATATTTTATTCGTTTTTACTTAATTTAGAAAATATAATATTTTTTAATGTATTTTGACAATAAGACTATAATATAATATATAACAAATTTAATTAATTAATTGTTAAAATTTATATGTTCTTTGTAACAGGAGTGAACAGGAGAATAGAATAGTAAAGGAGTGTGTTGGCGCCAAAAAAAAAAATAACCTCCTCTCTGTTTTTGATCTCCGGATAAATCATTGGAAATTTCATATAAATTATATAAGAAAATCTTTATAATTGAATAAAATATCTGATTGGTGCTGCACTCTTGTGGAAACTTTAAAAATTATATTTATAATTCTAAAAGTCTCCACAGGGTCGCAGCACTAATCAGCTGAGATCTCCCTGGCTGAGATAGATATCCTCTTAATTTATATGATAGTTTTCCAATAATATATACCCGGGGATCAAAAACAGAGAGGAGGTTATTTTTTTTCTTAACCTCTTCTCTGTTTTTGATCTCCGGGTAAATCATTGGAAATATATCATATAAATTATATAAGAAAATCTTTATAATTGAATAAAATATCTGATTGGTGCTACACTCTTGTGGAATCTTTAAAAATTATATTTATAATTCTAAAAGTCTCCACCGGGTCGCAGCACTAATCAGCTGAGATCTCCCTGGTTGAGATCGATATCCTCTTAATTTATATGATAGTTTTCCAATAATTTATACCCGGAAATCAAAAACAGAGAGGAGGTTATTTTTTTTTTCTTGGCGCCAACACACTCCTTTACTATTCTATTCTCCTGTTAACTCCTGTTACAAAGACCATATTTTTAATACAAATTTATTAAAAAATAAAATAAAAAAAAAACAATAGTTAGTGAAAAACGAAATTCGTATCGCCGTAATCATCTCAAAAATTTTATATTTTCTAAAGTAAAATTAAGTTTCAAGGAATTGAAAATCTGAAACTAAAAAAGGCATATATCAAGGGCGGATACAAGGGGGGGAGTAAAGAAGGTAATTGATTGCCTCCCCCTCCCCCGAGATTTGAGAAAAATATTTTTTTTGGGAATTAAATTTTATTTTGAATATAAAATTTTAAAAATTAATAATACGCCAGCCCCCCCCTTCCCCTCACATGAGGTATAAAACAGTTAAGAATAAAAAAATAGTGCTGGAGGTGGATTTGAACTCGCGAAGTTTGGTTACGTGAGGATGGAAAAAAATATAGATTGCTTGATGACGAATTAACCACTTGAGCCAAACTTTACTTATTAATTTTAAAGATTATTAAGCCATTTAAGAAACATGAAATAAAAGAAGTATTAAAAAAATTTTAATATTCCACATATGATATATCATTTTTCATTACTTTTTATGCTGATTAATAATTTATAATCAATATTTCCATAGCACTCATAGTTTTCAAATTATTCAATGGACAAACGTCAGATTGTTTATGTCTTGATGTAATTAAACCAAAAACTCTATCTAATATATGATACATGTCATTAATTCTTGAATTTCCCCTGATTCCAGAGAACTAAAGCCCTTTTAATTATATGATCTAATTTGGGAGTTATTGACGATCAAAGTTAAGCTTATTTTGACCTTAATGACATGAACACTCAATTCTATATATTATCGAAAAAGCTTATTTAGCATTGTCTGATTAAAACCAAATTTTTACCAGAGATTTATAATTAAAAAATGAGTTTTTTTCTAAAGTTTCATTGAGATTGGTAAAGAAATAAATAAAATATTGACTCTTTTGTAAATTGAGTTTTAGAATTCGGGATCCCGGATGGGTAAAGAGAGCCGTCTATGAACCGGGTCTAGGCTTCCATCTGAGATCCCAAATTCTAAAACTCAATTTACAAAATAGTCAATATTTTATTTATTTCTTTACCAATCTCAATGAAACTTTAGAAAAAATCTAATTTTTTAATTATAAATCTCTGGTAAAAATTTGGTTTTAATCAGACAATGATAAATAAGCTTTTTCGATAATATAGAATTCATGTCATTAAGGTCCAAAATAAGCTTAACTTTGATCGTCAATAACTCCCAAATTAGATCATATAATTAAAAGGGGTTTAGTTCTCTGGAATCAGGGGAAATTCAAGAATTAATGACATGTATCATATGTTAGATAGAGTTTTTCGTTTAATTACATTAAGGCATAAACAATCTGACCTTTACCTATTGAATTATTTGAAAACTAGGCATGCTACTGAAATTTGTATTATAAATTATTAATCAGCATAAAACGTAAAGAAAAATGATATATCATATGTGCAATATTAAAATTTTTTAATACTTCTTTTATTTCATGTTTCTTAAATGGCTTATTTTTCTCTAAAAATATTAACTAAAGTTTGGCTCAAGTGGTTAATATGTCGCACATTTTTTTTTCCATTCTCTCGTAACCAAACTTCGCGAGTTCAAATCCACCTCCTGCACTTTTTTTTTTTATTCTTAACTGTTTTTTATACCTCATGTGAGGTCAAGGGCGGTCCTAGCCTTACATTTGGGGGGGGGGGGTCACTGTTTTTTTTTTTTTTTTTATAGTAGAAATAAATAGGCCTGGACCCCAATAAATATATATTAATCAAATATGAGTATCGTTTAAGTCTTAAATGGCCTAAGTTGCCGAAAAGATTGTGTGAATGGGAGAGTGAGTGGGAAAAAAGTGTGTTAAAAAAAAAGAAGATTTTGGGGGGGGTCACGACCCCCTTGACCCCCCTCTGGGACCGCCCTTGAGTTAGAGAAAGTAATATAAAAAAAGAAAAACTAACTTATTGAAAATATTATGAAAGGGATTAGCATAATCAAAATAGACTTGAAATTAAGAAAAATAAATGGCTAGATATAGTAAAATAATTTATAAATACAAACTCAATATAATATCAAACTGGTTGGCGAATGGGAAAAGACAGAACATTAAATACTACACAAATAAATGCAAGCATTGTGACGTCATCGTCAAAAGATGGCTCCAATAGTAAAATAACCTTTTAAATTATATTAAAAAAATTTCAAACAAAAAATTGAAAGCATTTATCAATTTTTTACAAAACTAACTTTGTAGAGAATATATGGCGTTTCAAAATAAGAATTTTATTTTTTTACAATATTCACTAATAAATTTTTACTTTCATTTATTTATAATATAAACATGGGGGAGTGAAATTTTCAGAAGGTCAATATATATAGCTCTGAATGAATTTTTTCAAATCAAGGGAGGAGACTGTGCTCCATGAGTACGATGATTTGCTTGACTCGAGTTAAGCAAATTGGTTATTCACGCACTACCCTCTCCATCGCTCTATCCTCTGTGGTAGGAAGATTTTTGCGTCAATTGACGATGGGGACTCTGTCCCCATACCCAAGCCAAGGGTGAGCAGAGTAACTCCCCTGGCCACAGGATCCCCTCTGCTCACACCTAATGGCTAGCTCGCAAGTATCACTTGATAGCTATGTCCCCGTGCATATGCCGTCACAGTCTGAAAACGCAGGCTAGCCCCTTGGTAAATCATGAGGGGTGTGGGCGAGTACGCGTTTATCCTACTCCGACTCACATTCCCGGGGCTTGATTTTGATCCGATGCCCCACAGCCTTGGAGTGACGGGACTCGAGTCCCTGGACCCAAGACTGTGAGGAGGGGACCGCGGTCTCCACCCACGGGCCTCTAGCCTGCTTTAATACTCACACAGCGACAATGGCGCATATCCTATGCCCATCCGAGTAGTGAAGGACTCGCTAATTTATCATTGAAACATTAATAATTTTACTATAGAAAAAATCGATAAATAGCAAAAAAATTTGCCAATTGTCTAGAAAATGAAAATGCCAAAGTTTTAGCTAAATTGAATAATATTTACTCGAATAGGGATGAAACGATAACACTGAGGAATCGATACTTTTACTCGATATAACCCCCCTGTCTACGGCCCTGGCTATTATATTAAAAAAAAAAAGAGAATAGAGTTAAAAAATATCTCAGTTTGGAAGCAAAAATTATAGCAATAAATATATATTAATCAAATATGAGTATCGTTTAAGTCTTAAATGGCCTAAGTTGCCGAAAAGATTGTGTGAATGGGAGAGTGAGTGGGAAAAAAGTGTATGTTAAAAAAAAGAGAAGATTTGGGGGGGGGGGGGTCACGACCCCCTTTGACCCCCCCCCCCTCTGGGACCGCCCTTGTGTGAGGTGGAGGGGTGCTGGAGTATTAATTTTTAAAATTTTTTATATTCAAAATAAAATTTAATTCCCAAAAAAAATATTTTTCTCAAAGTGGTTTTCGCGACATGGTCTGTCTGTGTGTGTGTCTGCCTGTGTGTGTAACAATATCGAAAACCTCGGGGCTGGGAGGAGGGCACCCACGCGCCCCACCGATCCAAAACCAATGCTTAAAAACATCCCATAATATAAAATCATAATTCTAGCCTGAGCGAAAGCAGGGAATGGGGAGGGAATGGTGTAGCAATATCGAAAAAATTATTTTTCGAAAAGTTAATTTAATATAAATAATCTCGGGGGAGGGGGAGGTAATTACCTTCTTTACTCCTCTCCCCCCTTGTATCCGCCCCTGATATAGGCCTTTTTTATTAGTTTCACATTTTCAATTCCTTGAAACTTAATTTTATTTTAGAAAATATAAAATTTTTGGGATGATTACTGCGCTACGAATTACGTTTTTCAGTATTATCATCAGTGGCGTACCTAGGGGAGGGGGGGAGCGGTCCGCCCCAGCCCCGAGCCGGCAATTTTTATATAATAAAAAAAAAAAAAAAAATTTATGAAAATTTTCCTTTTAAAAGGCCCCGAGCCCCTAAGGGTTCAGGGTTATACGGTATTTAAAAATATTTTTGTGTATAGAGGAGAAGGATATTTAAAGATGAGCAGAGCACCCCCCCAAAAAAAAAAAAACCCCAAAAATTATATATAAGGCCCCCTCTTCTAGTGCCGCCCGCTTGGCGCGGCAACTAACTGCCCTGGTACGCAAATATATTATTCTTCATACTTTTTTTAATTTTATTTTTTAATAAATTTGTATTAAAAATATCTGGTCTTTGGAACAGGAGAATAGAATAGAAAAGGAGTGTGTTGGCGCCAAAAAAAAAAAAATAACCTCCTCTCTGTTTTTGATCTCCGGGTAATTGGATATTTATCATATAAATTATATAAGAAAATCTTTTTAATTGAATAAAATATCTGATTTGTGCTGCACTCTTGTGGAAACTTTAAAAATTATATTTATAATTCGAAAAGTCTCCAGAGGGTCGCAGCACTAATCAGCCTGAGATATCTTCTTAATTTATATGATAAATTACCAAAAAAAAAAAAAAATACCTCGGAGATCAAAAACAGAGAGGAGGTTATTTTTTTTTTTGGCGCCAACACACTCCTTTACTATTCTATTCTCCTGTTCACTCCTGTTACATCATTATATAAATTTTAACAATTAATTAATTAAATTTGTTATATATATAGTCTTATAGACAAAATACATTAAAAAATACAAATTTCAAGATCAATTACTCCACAGATTTTTTTTTTATTTTGTCCGTTTGGCCAGTGGCCATTGGGTACTCCACAGATTAGGTCCTACTACTATTATAATACTGAAAAACGAAATTCGTAGCGCCGTAATCATCTCAAAAAATTTTTTATTTTCTATAATTAAGTTTCAAGGAAATGAAAATCTGAAACTAAAAAAGGCCTATATAAAGGGCGGATACAAGGGGGAGGGGCGTAAAGAAGGCAAGGGCGGATCCAGAGGTGTTTCTCGGGGGGAGGGGGGAGTAATCTGGTGTGACTCGTTACACAGCACCAGGGGCGTATATAGAAATTTTTTTCGCGGGGGGGGTGGCCTGTTCTCAAAAATTTTTCTACGAAAAATTTTGTTTTTCGCAGAACCAAAAGTTTTTTGATGTGCCGTCCGCGGAACCCTAAAAATTTTTCGGTGCCGTTCGTGCCCGCCCGCAAAAATATTTTACCTTTTATTAGAGAGCCAAAATTTTTCCGCCCGCGGAACCAAAAAATTTTTTCGTGTGCCGTTCGCTCTTTGCGGAACCTGGTATTTCCGTGAGAATATAAATACAAATCAGATTTTTAAGTATTGATTTTTTAAATTTTACGTTAAAAATATTTTTTTTTGCTAAAAAAAAGGTATTTTTTCTAATCTCGGGGGGGGGGGGGGGGGTAATTACCCCCTTTACCCCCCCTGTATCCGCCCCTGAAAGAAGGTAATTAATTGCCTCCCCAAAATATTTTTTTTGGGAATTAAATTTTATTTTGAATATAAAAAATTTTAAAAATTAATACTCCAGCACCCCTCCACCTCACATGAGGTATAAAAATCTGGTGTGACTGGCGACAGCACACAACTTTCTCTTACCTTCGGTAATCAAAAGTTGTGTACTGTGCTTGTCACACCAGATTTTTTGTGTCGACATGTATTTAGTTCCCGGCAGTAGGGAATATTTGATATATTCAGATGTAAAATTTATAAGTATGGGAAAATATTTATATTTTGTTACCATGGCAACCATTTCTCCTATCTTTCCTATGAAGCACAAGAGTAAAGTGGTGCTTCAAACAATTTCGAGGGCAAAACGAGAATATACATTTGAAAGAGCATCTAAAAAATAATTGATTTTTGAATTTTAATCAAAATCGTTAGAGCGAATTTTGAGAAAATCGAAAAAAACTGAAAAAGTACATCAGTAAAGTACTAGTACTCTTTGGCCGATTTTGATTAAAAGCTTATTTTTCCGGTCCCGGGGAGTGTTTAACTTAAATATAAAATTTCAGCCTCATAGTTCAACTCAATTCCTTCATGCTTAAAAGTGAACACACACACACACACACACCACACACACACACACACACAGACAGACCATGTCGCGAAAACCACCTTTTTGGATTCAGGGGACCTCAAAACGTGAAGATCCATCAAAATCTCGACATCGAATTTTTGACATGAATCCAATACTTTCTCTCTATATATATATTACATATATACATAGGTAAGAGAAAGTAAAAAACAGTTAAGAATAAAAAAAAAAAGTGCAGGAGGTGGATTTGAACTCGCGAAGTTTGGTTACGTGAGAATGGAAAAAAATGTGCACATATTAACCACTTGAGCCAAACTTTAGTTAATATTTTTAGAGAAAAATTAGCCATGTAAGAAACATGAATTAAAAGAAGTATTAAAAAAATTTTAATATTGCACATATGATATATCATTTTTCTTTACTTTTTATGCAGATTAATAATTTATAATAAAAATAACAGTAGCATGCCTAGTTTTCAAATAATTCAATAGGTAAAGGTCAGATTGTTTATGCCTTAATGTAATTAAACGAAAAAACTCCTATCTAACATATGATACATGTCATTAATTCTTGAATTTCCCCTGATTCCAGAGAACTAAACCCCCTTTAATTATATGATCTAATTTGGGAGTTATTGACGATCAAAGTTAAGCTTATTTTCGACCTTAATGACATTAATTCTATATTATCGAAAAAGCTTATTTATCATTGTCTGATTAAAACCAAATTTTTCCAGAGATTTATAATTAAAAAATTAGGTTTTTTTCTAAAGTTTCATTGAGATTGGTAAAGAAATAAATAAAATATTGACTATTTTGTAAATTGAGTTTTAGAATTTGGGATCTCAGATGGAAGCCTAGAGCCGGTTCATAGACGGCTCTCTTTACCCATCCGGGGATCCCGA
>JAKCPI010004487.1:0-28164 GCA_023213315.1 Euborellia annulipes | reverse complement strand
CAGCCAAAATATCGGAGATGTGGTATATTTCGCATTATTTTTAGCCTAAGGTCGAGGTGAAATCAAAAAAATGCGCCTCGCTTTTTCTGATTTATATAAAAGCGAGGAAATATTTTCACTTAAATAAAACCCCCTACAGAATTTTATTTGTTTCATATATCCTCGCTTTTATATAAATCAGAAAAGCGAGGCGCATTTTTTTTGATTTCACCTCGACGCTAGGCAAAAATATGGAGGCGCCCCCTTTTTGCATCTCCGATGTTTTTGGCTGAGATTTCACTTCTTTTGTAAAATATTACATGAAAATATTATTTATTAATTTTTGTTTATTAAATATTAAGTTATCCCATGAATAGATCTTTTAATATGCATTCCAAACAGTAAAAATTAAATACATCGTTTGGTATCCATTCGAAACGATAAACATAGGATTTCACCAAATTTTATAAAATTTTAGGATTTTTATTTTTGTTATGTTGGTAGAATGTAAATACATCGTTTGGTATCCATTCAAAACGATAAACATAGGATTTCCCTAAATTTTATAAAATTTTAGGTTTTTTATTTTTGTTATGTTGGTAGAATGTAAATACATCGTTTGGTACCCATTCGAAACGATAAACATAGGATTTCACCAAATTTTATAAAATTTTAGGTTTTTTTATTTTTGTTATGTTGGTAGATTGTAAATACTTCATTTGGTATTCATTCGAAACGATAAACATAGGATTTCACCAAATTTTATAAAATTTTACGTTTTTTATTTTTGTTATGTTGGTAGAATGTAAATACATCGTTTGGTATCCATTCGAAGCGATAAACATAGGATTTCACCAAATTTTATAAAATTTTAGGTTTTTTATTTTTGTTATGTTGGTAGAATGTAAATACATCGTTTGGTATCCATTCGAAGCGATAAACATAGGATTTCACCAAATTTTATAAAATTGTAGGTTTTTTATTTTTGTTATGTTGGTAGAATGTAAATACATCGTTTGGTATCCATTCGAAGCGATAAACATAGGATTTCACCAAATTTTATAAAATTGTAGGTTTTTTATTTTTGTTATGTTGGTAGAATGTAAATACATCGTTTGGTATCCATTCGAAACGATAAACATAGGATTTCCCTAAATTTTATAAAATTTTAGGTTTTTTATTTATTTTATGTTGGTAGCACTCCTTCTTATCACGTTAATCTATTTCTATCTGAATGGATCTATCCTAAAAAATTTTTGTTCCATTAGGGATGAAAATTACTAATAATAATATATATGTTCCTAGATGACGTCATCAGGGAGCAAAATAGAATTGTCTTTTCGCCATGTTAAAGATAGGACAAATTTGAAATTTTGAATACCTCTCAAAAAAGTCACTTTTGATCCAAAATGAAATTTTATATCAAAGGTATCGGGTTTTTGATAGTATCTATTTGTATTTTAAATTTCATCCTAATCGGTCCAGCAGGGAAACCTGTAGCTTTGTCTAAAAATTTGAAAATTGAAGAAAAGAATGAAAAAAAAAAAAAAAAGGAAAAATAAGAGACTAACTTTTGACCTTCCGAAATCGGCAAAATCTCAACTTTGAGCCTCTGCCATTCTGTTTGGCACTGGAATTTTTTTTTGAATTCGTGCTCAAAATAATCCTTATTTATTCTAGTTTAATATAAAAAAATTTTGGCTCCGATATCTTAAAACCTTTTTGAGATATTCGCCCAGAAAGAGAAAAGTTTCTCAAAAAAATTTTTTCACGTCCCTATCTTTTATTAAGGATTTAAAATCATTCTTGATAATATAGTCTAGGGACGACTCGTCCATCTAAATGCAATGGGCCATTGGCATCTATTGTAATATCAACTAAATGGTAGTATTAAGAGCTTCTTTGCTTTCTTTTGCTTTTTACTTGCTCGGCGACGAGTCGCTCCCGCGACTCTTGATTATTTAAAATGATTGTTAGTATGGGTGGGACAAGCGCACAAAATGAATACCACAATCATGTTAAATATAATCTATCTATAACTAGTAAAGTATATATTATTCAAATATATAGATTTCAGGAAATATTTAAATAGTATTACGTAAGTTAATAAGAACAAGTGGGGCCTCTGAACCCAGGCGCAGTCCTTTTTTTCTTTTGGAGGGGGAGGGGGAAATTTTTGTTGAACCATGTTGGAGAGAGAGGGGGAGGGGGCGAAACAATATTTTTTTTAACCGCAGAAACGCCCTGTGTGGACCATAGAAGTGCCTCTCGAACTAGAATCAGGGCTCCGTTTCCTGTTCCAAGAGACAAAATCTATTTCTATTAAATTGGCTACCCATCAATTTACTAGGTATTTATGAAAAATGGTAAGCAATTAATTTAAAAAAATTTTCATCTGAATAGCTAGACCAATCTATAGAACTATAACATTGTCCAATGTTAAACAATGAATGATATAGAGATTTTATTAAGAAAAATTAAGTCTAATGAAAAAATTCTGGATTTCCAGGAATTTCTTTTGCCCCTTAATACTAATCTATATAAATGATATCTTAAATATCACTCCCAGAAAATTCTCCCGAAAAATATTAAAAAAAAAACTCCATGAAAATCTGCTGAGAGTTTCGGAGATAGACAAACTTTACCTTTTACATAGGGGTAGATTTACTTATTTGAAAAGAGGCTGACTAAGATGATTTTTTTGTAAAGATTATATTTAATTTATTAAGGGGCTACGGGAGTTAAGATGTTACGCATGTTTTTCCCGATAAGATGGCGTTGTGTCTCATAAAAAGTATGCCCAAATATCAAGTAATTCAAAATTTTGCCAAGAAATGTCAAAATGGTAGCTAATAATATTTAATGAATTTGGTTGATTTTCATTGATCTTTTAACAATAAATACTTTATAAATGTTATTATATATTATGTAATAATAATAATAATAATAATAATAATAATTTTATTTGTTGACGCTTGTCGTACAAATAGAGTTGAGTATATAAATAGTACAGATAATTTGTGTAACTGAGTGTATACAAAAGGAAAACAAAAAAGAGAGCCCAGCAAACAAAAAACATACAATAAATAAAATTTAAAAAAAAAATAAATAAATACATAAATAAGCAAACAAATAAAAAACAAAATCAACAGCAACAGAATGCACCCGACCTGGGAACTATTCGTTTAGAATAAATGATCTTATTTTTAACATGTTCTTCATAAAGTAATAAATATTATTTAACTTCTCCAAACAATCTATCCTTAACAGGCTTTCATAGTTTTCAGCATCGGATGCCCCCTCGCTTGCGTATCTCCCAATAAATGATCTTCGTAGGTGATTGTATAAGGGGCATCTGAGAACTATATGGCTTAATGTCTCTTCCTCGAAGAGACAACAAACCACACATACTTCTGTCGCAGAGATCCTGTATGAGCATCCACCGGTCCAGAGAGCAGGACTTTCCGCACTCGATACTCTCATCTGACTCACTATCCTAATTCGGTCTAAATTGCATCCAAATTCCAGGTATGAGATTTCATCGGGTACTGGTGCAATTCTCCGATAGATGGAGTTGTATCTGGAATTACTTATTCGAGCGCCATCATTTTCCGCTTTGATCTTGCACCATGACCCAATTAACACGGGAATGCACCTCTTAATCTTTTCAGGGGTCGCTTCGCACCACAGTGCTTCCTGGTCCACTTCTTTAAGCATTTCCCTCAGTTGAGATGCCCAATTCCGATCCAGTCTGCCGAGGTTTTTCTCCTCAAGTTCTCTAAGCCTGTCAAAGCATAGTTTAGGTATACGATTATCTGACATATTTAGTAATTTAATCCACCAATTAAGCATTTTTTTGAAGACAATTACACTAATAGGAGCTCTGTTTGTTTCAACCCTGACAAAATGTCCGGGTGTATTTCTAGGCCATCTAAAATATCTTTTAATAAACTCGACATTGACTTTTTCAATCAGTTCAAGGTATTGCGGAGACCAAATTTCTGATGCATACAATAATGTTGCAGCTACTACAGAATCGTAGAGTTTTTTAGCACATTCCCAGCTCGTATTTTTGCTTTTAATTAGGGTTTCAAAAACTCTACCCAATGCAATTCTTCCCTTCGTGACCAAAGACTGCGCAGCCAAACCGAATTTTCCAGACGAGGAAAACTTCACGCCGAGGTAGGTATATGACGATACCTGTTCTATGTCTTCACCGTCCCACTTAATCGGACTAACTACTTTTTTTCTTCCCTTTGAGAAGCAAACCATTTTTTGTTTTTGAAGCATTCAGTTCGAGACCATTACTCTTCAAGTATTCGTTCAGGAATCCGATCTTTCTCTTTAAATCCGCATATGAGTCTCCCAGAACGACCATGTCGTCCGCAAAGAGTAGAATGAACACCTCTCTCTCCTTTGAGATGCTCAGTCCTCTAGCTCCTCGGTTCCTGAAAAAATCCACAATGTCGCTAATATAAAGTGAAAACAGGGTGGGACTCAATGTCTCTCCCTGAAGCACCCCAGTTGTTATCTCTATCTGTTCGCTATATTCATTATTGACTTTCACTCTCATATTCGCGGCGTTATATAGGGTCCTAAGAATTCGAATCCACTTAGGGCTGATTCCGATCAGGAATAATTTTAGCCATAGTTTCTCATGATTCAATGAATCGAATGCTCTCTTTAGATCAACGAAGACCGCCCAAACAGCTCTTCCCGGAAGCCTTGTATGAATGTTTATGATGGAGCTTAAGCTAAATATTTGGTCTATACATCCTCGTCCTCTTCTGAATCCGGCCTGTTCTTCCGGAATGATGTTGTTTATATCGGTCCAATTCAGTATTCTCCTTTCCGCAATTGAAGTGAATATTTTCGTGATAGAGTTTAACAGAGCAATTCCTCTATAATTATATGGATCGGCTCTATCTCCCTTCTTAAAAATAAGCAGTAGTTCAGTTTCAGACCATATTTTAGGAATATCCTCTTGTTCTAGGATATTGTTAAACATGTTTAATATATAGTGTTCCCATTGTTCTGGCAAGCTTTTAAAAACTTCATTGGGAATCAAGTCCACTCCAGGTGATTTATTGCTCTTACTTTTCCGTATCGCCATTTGCAGTTCCACGAGACTAATGGGGCAATCCATATAAGGGCAAGTCCCGAAGAAAAAGTAATCGCTCTCCTGTCTCGGAGGGTAGACCATCTTAAAGAATTCTGTCCACTTGGAAATATCAATTATATTTGCCTCATACTTAGGTTTACGAAAGCTCTTTATTGTTTTCCAAAAATCAGCCGAATTTTTTACATTGGAAAGCTTTTCGCACATCTGATCATGATGCTTCTCCTTCTTTTCTCTTATTAGTCTCCTATAATTGCTCCTTGCTTCCAGATAATAGCGATTGGCCTCGACCTCTCGGTTTTGCTGAAATCTACGCATCGCTCTTCTACATTCTCTTCTTAGTAAAAGACACTCACTGTCAAACCATGGCTTCACCGGGACCGCACGCCCAGAAAGTGCCCCGCAAGACCTGACATATCTTATTATGCCACACTCTTCGCAGCTCTTCAATATAGCTTTCCTTAAGTTTGAATAAAGCTCCTGACTTTTGTTAGAGTTATAATAAATGTTTACTTGAGATGATAAACTATTCTGGAAGCATAAACTTGCGGCGTTGTCCCATACAATTTTTGTTCTATATTTAAACTTCTGCCTTGTGTTGCCTTCCGAGATTGGAAACAAGGTATTTAATTGTAGAGAACACAATGAGTGGTTGGTCAAAAGAGACAAGGGGCAAACCAAAAAATCCTCAATATCTTCAGTAAGGTCGGTATCCACCCAGAAGTGGTCTATAGTGCTACTTCCCCTGGATGAGATATAGGTATATTGTGCCGGACGATCAGAAGGAGACCGTCCGTTGCATATGATGAGTCCCAGACTTTCCATCTCTTCAACCAATAATCGGCCCCTCTTATCTTGCAGTTCATCAAGGGCCAACCTATTCTCCTCAAAGCAGCTATTTGCGAGAACTTCCACATTTACATTATTCAAGCAACCGATTCGACAGTTGAAGTCTCCGCAAATGATTAAATGGTCTTGATACGTCGCGCAAGAATTTAAACTATCTACAAACATTTCCAAAATTGTTTCGATTTGATGCTTGGGTGGCCAATATACGTTAGACAAGACATACTTCTTCCTCTCAGTAGTAATCTGTATTGTTAGCCAATTATGACTTCTCTCTAAAATCTTCACATCGTTTAGATCTTTATGGACCAGGATTAGCAAACCTCCACTTGCTCTACCTCGGCTCTTGTCTCTTACAGCTTCAGAGAAGACGCATGTGTAGTCTCCCAGGTAGCCGGGCAATTTAGGCTCCCCAACCACCCACGTCTCCTGTAGAGCAATAATATGATGGCCAACCAAATACTCAATTTCATCCCCGTCCAACTTGAAGAGCGTTTCCTGGCCGTCAATATTCCACGAGGCAATTTTAAAATTTGTTGCACGCGATGGTTCATCTTTATTTTTTGGTCGCGCGCGCTGACCCGGAAAGCCTATCAGTTTTTTAAGTTATCCGCCGCCAGCTCCTCCCCGTTCATGGGTCCAGTAATCAACCTTAGTTTGTTGTCTTTGCTGACCGGATCCCACTCCAGAACGTAGCGCCGACCGTTCAGGAATATCTTATCTCCCCTCAGATAAGCCACGTTGTTCTTGTCTTCCTCTCGGAGTTTCCTAACCATCTGCAAACTTCTCCATCTTCTCTCTCTGGCCTCCCTGGAAAGGTCATCGTGGACAAAAATCCTTGATCCTTTTAGGTATTTGGTATTCCTCAATATTGTTGATTTGTCTCGTCTATCACTCAATCTGACCAAAATTGGCCTGGTTCTATTTTCCTTGATCATAGTACCTAAACGTCGGGTTTCCTTTATTGTTATATTAGTTGTGACCTTAAGTTTTTCCCTAAAGAAAGCCGTAACAGCATCACCCGTATTCTCATCGTCACGCTCCTCCAGGCCCCTTATAATCAAATTGTCAGCTCTTTCCTTAGCTTCAAGACCTTCTAATCTTTTCTTAAAATAATTCACCTCCTCCTTAATCATTTCTATTTCCTTTTTCATTGAGGCCCTTTCTCTTTCGTCGTCTTCACGTTCTTTCTTCAGTTCAGACCTTAGAGATTCTATCTCCAATAGGAGTGTCTCCTGAAAAGCCTCCATCTTATTGAGGATTCTTTGGAACATAATAGTGCCAGGATCGGAGTTTGCATCTTCATCCGTTCGGTCTCTCTTCGTCTCCCTGGGAGCGTTAGGGGGGCTACTATCATCAATGCTTCTTTTCCTTGGGGGTGCTAGGTATTTATCAATAGGACCCCCCTTCGCAGGTTCGTTTCCCTTATCACCCATCCTGGAGATACTCCGTTTTTCTAGTTATTTCTAACCCCAGAGTAAACCAAAGAGACCAAATATATTTTCAACTTTAGGCAAACAAGTTGCATACACTATATCTAATAACGGGCATAAGAGCACAAGGCAAAAAAAAATAAACAAATAAACGAATAGCAAAAAGCAGACAGAAAGCAAAACGGCCACCATAGAAACCCTCCTTTCTTCTTTTATCTTATGAATACGAGTTAACTTTTGCATTAAAGTCTTAAAATAAAGTTTAAAGAAATAAACAATTAAATAAATAAAATTTAGTTAATATCTGATGACAGCGCCTGGAGGTAGGCAACACTTCAACCGATGCGGCCGCACTGTCGGCGTAAAGGTATAGCTCGAAGGCAGGCGACGTTGCAGATCCTTTCGGCGCACCAAATGCTCGCACCAAAAAGTCGTCCGAAATCCAAGGAGGGGACAGGGAAGGGGGAAAGGCAACATTCACACATCAGCGGGCCATCTGAGTGACTGACCTGGAGGGGGGCCCCTGGAGTTCAAAGTTCAATGTTTATATGGATAAATATAATTTTAGTAAAAATAAAAAAAAAAATAAAAAAAATAATAAAAAAATTCACTTCAGGGAAATGAGGATTAGTCTAATCTCACCTTTCTCTATATTTTTTTTCCTTCACTCTTAAATACTACTAAAATAAAGAAAAACGAATCACAAAATGTTCAATAAGGCCCAAATCAAAGACCAGATTGAAAAACCAACACTTCCTCCGAGGAGAGCGTATTCTTCTCCACAGGATGGTACAAAAATATCATTAAAAGCATGAAAAAAACCAATAAAATTTTCAAAACTTCTCAGAGCATCAATTTATACGTGCACACTCTATAAATGGTCGAACTCAACTCATTATATATTATGTATCTTTTATAAAAGCATAAAAATATATAAATATAGGCCAGATATAGGTCAATACTATATCATCTGTTAGACTAGCCTGCCATCTATTGCAAGAATGCTGAACTAATTTGACAGTTGAATTTTAAATAAATCATCTAAGCTTATTTAAAAAATTTCTTAATTAATATGTGATTAATAATAACAAATAACAATAAATTCATTTTTAAATTTAAAAAATTAAAGATATTGGGACAGATAGTTTTTTTTGTATTTGCTTGATAACAAAAAAATTAATTATGATAATTTTTTAATAAGTCATTAAAAAAATTATAGCTCGATGTCCCAATAATATCTTATGAATTTAATTCATTTAAAAAAAACCGCATTGAAAAATTCCTTATAGAGGTCTAATAGTCTAGTTTTTTTTTTTTTAAAGTACGTTTAGACGTCGCTCCTGAACCCCCTTAAAGCTTTTGTGGTTTGTATTTTTATTATTATTAATATGAGAATTTTTAAATATAGATCGCATTTTATATTAATTATTTATTAAGAAAATATATACTGTACAACGCAGGGGCGTATATAGAAATTTTTTTCGGGGGGGGGGGGGGGGGCAAACTCAAAAATTTTTCTGAGGAAAATTTTTTTTTAAGAAAGTATAGTATACTTTTTTTCACACGAAATTTTTTGAGGAACATTTTTTCTATCGCGGAACCAAAGTTGTCCATCCTGCGGAAAAATTTATTGCGCTGATGTCTGTATATCCCTATATATGTATATGTGTTTGGGAAATTTCGGGGGGGGGCCCTCGCCCCCCCTTAAATACGCCCCTGGTACAACGTTTCAAGGGTAGTGTACTTGAAAACTACTGCAGAATAAGCAGTCAAAACGTTGTACAATATTTATATTTTTAATATATAATTGATACAAAATGTGGTTTAAAATTAATATAAATTTATTTTAAAAAAATCTGGTGTGACTGGCGCACAGCACACAACTTTCTCTTACCTTCGGTAATCGAAAGTTGTGTACTGTGCTTGTCACACCAGATTTTTTGTGTCGACATATATTTAGTTCCCGGCAGTAGGGAATATTTGAATTCAGATGTCAAAATTATAAACATGGGAAAATATTTATATTTTGTAACCATGGCAACCATTTCTCCTATCTTCTCTATGAAGTACAAGAGTAAAGTGGTCTTCAAACAATTTTGAGGGCAAAACGAGAATATACATTTGAAAGAGCATCTAAAAAATAATTGATTTTTGAATTTTAATCAAAATCGTTAGAGCGAATTTTGAGAAAATCGAAAAAAACTGAAAAATTACATCAGTAAAGTACTAGTACTCTTTGGCCGATTTTGATTAAAAGCTTATTTTCACGCTCCCGGGAGGTGTTTAACTTAAATATAAAATTTCAACCTCCTAGCTCAATTCCTTCATGCTTAAAATTGAACACACACACACACACAGACACACAGACACACGGACACACAGACACACAGACACACAGACAGACAGACCATGTCGCGAAAACCACTTTTTGGATACAGGGGACCTCAAAACATAAAGATCCATCAAAATCTCGACATCGAATTTTTGACATGAATCCAATACTTTCTCTCTCTATATATTAACATATATATAGAGGTAAGAGAAAGTAAAAATATTAAAAATTTCACTTTAGAAAGCAACATACTAAAAGATGAACACGAGTTACTAGATTTATCAAGTTGCTTCTCTCTTCACTTTTTTTTCCTTATGCCATTAAATTATTCCTTCCCTCTCCCCTTCAAGGACTTGCATCGTTTTTCTAAGCCATTTGTCTCCGGTATTAATGATAAAGATAAAAATATACTAACAAAGAATGTCACCCAAAGGTGAATCGCCGATTCTTTTGAAACTTGGTTCATTTAAAGAACTCATCTAAAGATTAATTTAGATGAAAAAAGTTTCAGGGATGGGCATACAGAAATATTTTTTTCCTCATTTAAGTTTACTTTTATTGGATTCGTTATCAACCTATAAAGACAAATCTCTCTACACAAAAGTCAAACCTGATGATAAACATTTTGAACAGTCTTATTCAACCACTAGATGTCTTTGGATTTCGTGTTTGGAAGAATTTTGTGAGGAAGATATCTGATCGCGTTATACTTTTCAATTTAAATATCAACTTATATCAGAGAAATAATATACTAATTTTGCAATCATTAGCACACAATCAGCTCTCTTCACCAAGATATATTAATCTATTTAAATACTCGTGGTTTGCATCGGGTTATTCTCAAAGCCATTCTGGTCATTTCGATAATCCTGTTGAATTTTGTTTCAACAATGAAAATAACTTATGTTATAAAGACGAATCATGTGATTTTTCTTTTATAAAATCAATTATTGTAAGAATGAGATTTGTTTTAAGCATTTTTTCATTGAATTTCACTATTGTACTGATTTTATAGATTAAGTTAAAAATATTTTAAAAAAATATTTCTGTATGCCCATCCCTGAAACTTTTTTCATCTAAATTAATCTTTAGATGAGTTCTTTAAATGCACCAAGTTTCAAAAGAATCGGCGATTCACCTTTGGGTGACATTCCTTGTAAGAATAAAAATCATGAATTAGTTTTTCTTATTGAATGATTTATTAAATTAGATTCCTTGCATTTTAGAAATAATATAAAATGAGTGCATTTCTTCTTAGCGCGACTAGTATTGAAAATAAGTGGAGGTAATGAAAGCTTTATTGGTCATTTTTCGTAAAAGCTTAAAAAAATATTTTGATTTTTTCAAGTTGGTAAACTGAAGGACGAACTCAAGTAGAAAAACTCCTAACTCTTTCCTCGCTCTTCAGAGGCTTTTTCTTTTTAAGGGCTCCCGTGTATCCGCAAACATTCCTCAGGGCCCTTCGTCCTTCTCCCCCGCCCTTGTCAAACTCTTGAGAAACACTCGATTAAGGATCATTAAAGTTCATAGACGAGCCTCGTTAAACTCACCAACAAGAGTCCCAACTTCTCATTTAGAAAACCTCTTGACCTCAACACATAATTTTTCTGATATCCATATTTTCTTTCAATAATTTGTCTTTTATTCATTTTTCAACTAAAAAAAAGTTACAATTTCTTAAAAAAAAAAAAAAAAAAAAAAAAAAAAAAAAAAATGTCTTTAACAATGCGTATAAAAGTTAGAGAAATTATTTTAATTTCCAATTTAATTCAAGCAAAAGTTTTTTTTAGTAAAGTTTCTTTTTTTTAATTTAATTTTTATTAAAAGTTTAAACCTTTTAATAGATGGGGTTAAACATAAAACAAAGATATTAATTTTAAAGGAGATTAGCTAAATAGAATAACCATAAGCAGATTTATAAATCGAAATAAATAAAATATGAAAGTGTATGTGGAAAAAAAAATTGAATTTTTCTAATCGCGTTCAATAAAAAAAAGAGCTACTGTTCTTTAGAGCAGAGACAAAGCAAGCTCTATTTCATAAATAAATTTATCAATTGTCTCTATGATAATCTCCGATATTGATATGTCAAAAAAAAAATATTTTTTTTATCAAATGTGAAATTTTTCAATATCAAATATATTGGAAATATCAGTTTTTTAGAATTTATAATAGAACTAGCTGTGGTAGCCGTGCCTTCTGCTCGTCTTTCCAGCTAAGTCCTGGGGGGGGGGGGGGGCATCTCGAGATGTGATTAGTACACGACTGTACCTACAACAGAAGTTTTGTTTTTGAACTTGTGATTTTTTATGAATTTAAACCTCCAGGGACTTACACTCATAAAAATTTCATTAAAATCGATCCAGCCGTTTAGGAGAAGTTCAGTGACATACATACACACACACTTACAAAGGAATTATATATATAAAGATAATGACAGTGTACAGATTCGAAGGTGTATACTTTTTTTTTTTTTTTTTTTCATTAAATAAGAGTAGAATAATTTTCGACTATCTTTTGTGAATTTATAAAATTTATATAGCGAGAAAATTCAATTTATTCATAATGAGTTTAATTTCGCTCCAAGTTATAATAAATTTCTGTTTATCAAAATTCTAAGCTCACGTAAAGAGATATATTTTATGGCTAATGAATTAATTTTCCAATTTAATCGCTTAATGACTCAATACAAATAATAATTAAAGCAAAATCAACCTTAGAGGTTGGATCAAATTATTAATGAACTTTAAATGCTTCTCCTAAAGTTTAAATGTACATAAATACAGATATATTGGAGTTTCTCTTGCAGACATCTATTTAACCCTTAACGAAAACTTTTAATCTATCCATAAGATCAACAATTTATCGTCTACATTAAAATTCGCTTCTTTTTTTAAAGGGAAAAGAAAAGAACGCGAACCAAGTGAAATCTTTAGTATCCTTAATGCTTTTCGGAGAACAATAAACATTTTTTTAGCTAAGATTGGAGTTTGTTAGGGATGCACACCATTAAGTCTGATGCCAGATATTTATATAAATCATTCAACCAGAAAAAACTAGACTATTATTAATATAGCCTATTTGAGATATAATAACTATTCCAATTTTATAAAAAAAAAAATACTATCAGTCTTAGAAAGAGTTCTTTTCATTCACATTTACACTCACACCAAGGACGGATAAAAGGGGGTAAAGAGGGTAATTACTCCCCCCCCCACTGAGAATAATTTTTTTTTTTTTTTTGGAAAAAAATTTTATTTTTAATGTAAAATTTTAAAAATTAAATTTGATTTATATACAGGACTATATTCTGGTAAACAAGTACAGAATGCGCCTTTAAATTACCGAAATTAAGAAAAAATTGTGTGCTGTGCGACCAGTCACACCAGATTAACCGCCCCGCCCCCCACCCCTCCGAGAAACCTCTCTGGATTCGCCCTTGACTCACACACACTTTGGCAATAATCGTTGATTAAGGTGCGCGTCTCGGGGTGCTAATTTTGGGAGATTCCAGCGGCCACAATTTTGAAGCTATCGACCTCAAATTTTTTTTTAAATTAAAGCTATTTAAATTTGATGAATTTTATTTTGTCCAAATCCTCTTGGATAAAGCTATTTAAAATATCTACAACTTATACAAGCCTCTTCTTTGATTTTCAAAAAAAAACTTTTTTTTTTAGATTAATCGCATTAAAGAAAAAGATATTAAAAAAAAATCGCTCTATATCTTATAGATAATTAAATTAGTAATCATTGTGTTAAAAAATAATTAATTTTTTAGCTTTAATTAATTAGCTGGAATCTTTAAAATGAAATGGAATAAATCCCTTGTATTCTTATGGGAAAAACTAACGCCATCTCTTGCCGCCTCGAGTAACTCGGTAGTGAAAGGTCTTCTAACGGCTTTTCGAGACGCACACCTTAAATAATATATATACTTGGGGTCCAGGCATTCTTATTTAAGCCATTTATGCCCAATCGCACCGCACAATTTAAGTATAACTTAAAATAAAGTATCAGCAACATGGCAACGTTGTAAATTTTAGTGATATTCTGCTGATTTATTTGTGATTTAATATTATAAGACTTAAACGATACTGTTATTTATTAATAAATATATATTGGGGGTCCTGGCATCTTTATTCACGCCATTTGGGTCTTGAAACATGATTTTATTTTCAATCAGAGAACGTGTTATCTTAGCAACGAACGTGGTTAGCAACGGATGACAATGAAAGTTTGTTAAATTTCATACTTAACCCCCAAATATTTAAGCCCTCGATTTCGGGGGCTTAGCAATGACTTAAGCTAAAAAACAATATTGATAATATAATATTAATTAACTAATAATAATACATTTTTTGGATTCGATTTCGATTTTTCTTATAAAAAACATGAACAATATGAACTATATTTTCGAGGATGATCTATATTATATTAGAGGAGGGCCTGTCGGTCCATCCGTCTGTCACGCTCTGACCAACTTCCCGTTGGAATTTTGAAACGAAATTTTCCAGTCTTATATTAGTAGAGCTGTGTTTTTCAATCTTTTTGAATTTACAGGTTGAAAAATTCTGGCGATTCTCTTGGTTCATGACCGACAAAAAGATTGTAAATCAAAAGACTATGTAAGTTATATGATTTTCTCTATTTTGGTACCTATTTCCCTTCTCCATGAAATTATGTTTTTATTATCGTGTAGAACTTTGCCTTTTTCCTTTTGCCGCCTACCCTCCGTGTAGGGCTTCGCCACCCCCTAGGGGTCCCGACCCACAGATTGAAAAACACTGTTATAGAGTGACAGATCGTTATTAATATTTATATATAGTAGCCTATATATAAAATAGCTATTAATTAATCAAAAATCATGAAAATTAATATTTTGTTTCTGATTTTCTCATTTTTCTGAAATTAATATTTATAAACAAAATGTATTTAATTTAGTTTATGATTATTAAAAAGAAAAAATTATTAAATTAAAAATAAATCACCAGAATATCACTAAAATTTACAACGTTGCCAGGTTGTTGATACTTAATTTTAAGTCATACTTAAATTGTGCGGTGCGATTGGGCATTAGTATCTAAATGGCTTAAATAAAATCATCGGACTGCCTGGGATCCGAACTCGCGACCCTTGGTATACAAGGCCAACACGTTAACCCTACATCAAGCCCAAGAGCAGAAGAGTTCTTATTAAAAAACTAATGAAAAGAAATCAATTAGTTGTTGATGTAGTCGAGAACTCATTAAAATCAATCAACAAATAAATTTAAATATATAAAAGGAATTTGAATGATAGATCATCAAGAGGCGAGAAGAGATGCTGATAGACAAATAAAGAAGAAATACTGGACCGAAAATCTCGATTCTAGCACGGACTTGAATTAATAAAAAGCCAAAGCACTCGGGCTATTAAGGGAAGGCGGAACGAACCGAGATGGAATTTCAGACGCCACATTTGGCTTGAGGCAAAACCAGGCATACAAAACTAGCATAGTAAGTAGAGAAAAATGAGAGAGAAAAAAAATGTATGATCAAACAAATGGAGATAATTCACTCTGATGCACCCCCATCGTGGTTATTTAAATTATTATCTTCAATCATTTTCATATCGAAATTGATAAAAATGGAATTGTCTGCTCTGATATTGCCTAGCAGCGAAATGTCATTTTAATTAAGTTTGTTTGCTTTTCTCGCGTGGGAGATGCCGGAAAAAAAAGCAATCTCAGCAATGAAAAAGATTCAGATCAGAAAAATAATAAAGAATGATAATTTTATTTTAGAATATGATCATTTAATTAGAGTAATTCAATTTTATTTTTTATAATCAAATAATTTTTGATGAGACATTCGTTCGTTGATCATCACGAGGAAAATAAATGTTTTGAATTCGAAATATGATACAACAATTTTCTCAATGTCTATCTATCTATCTATCAGTATACAAGATAACTCATGAAAGAAACATTTATCAAGAGAAAACTTGAAACAAACATTTACAGCTAAGTGGAGTGGATGAAAAGTTGGGGATAAAAAAAAATAAATCTGAAAAGTGAGAGGGAATTTATTATTAGAATAAGAAATTATTATTGTTTTATATGAAAAAACAAGTTGAGAAAGGCGCGGCTTCGCCGCGCCCATCTCAACTTGGCCCTGGCGGGCGGCGTCTCGATACGTGATCAGTAGTTTTTCTCTTAATTTTAAAGCCCATATTATTTTTGCCTAAATGAAAATACAATGAATCAAGTTTAAAATTTGAGTATTCCCCCTGCCCGGCCTCTGGGTTTTGAAGGCCATGAGAAAATTACGGGCAAGAAGCAAGCCTAAATTTCCCTTTAATAAACTGATTCGAGCCAACAGGCATGCAAATGAAATCAGGCGGACAGGGACCTATTAAAAAAATCAAGAATTTTAAAATAAAAATTTCGGGGGGGGGGGGGGGGGCAATTACACAAAAAATCTTTCAACTTTCAAACCCCTTGATAGATATTCATTGAAGAATTTTAAATCAAAAAAAGCATGTTAAGATTTGAAGAAACAGAACAATTAAAAATTTCGGGAGGTGGGGGGCAATTACACAAAAAATCTTTCAACTTTTAAACCCCTTGATAGATATTCATTCAAGAATTTTAAATCCAAAAAAGCATGTTAATATTTGAAGAAACAGAAGAATTAAAAATTTCGGGGGGGGGGGCAATTACACAAAAAATCTTTCAACTTTGAAACCCCTTGATAGATATTCATTGAAGAATTTTAAATCCAAAAAAGCATGTTAATATTTGAAGAAACAGAAGAATTAAAAATTTCGGGGGGGGGGGGGGCAATTACACAAAAAATCTTTCAACTTTTAAACCCCTTGATAGATATTCATTCAAGAATTTTAAATCCAAAAAAGCATGTTAATATTTGAAGAAACAGAAGAATTAAAAATTTCGGGGGGGGGCAATTACACAAAAAATCTTTCAACTTTTAAATCCCTTGATAGATATTCATTGAAGAATTTTAAATCCAAAAAAGCATGTTAATATTTGAAGAAACAGAAGAATTAAAAATTTCGGGGGCGGGGGCAATTACACAAAAAAATTTAAACTTTTAAACCCCTTGATAGATATTCATTCAAGAATTTTAAATCCAAAAAAGCATGTTAATATTTGAAGAAACAGAAGAATTAAAAATTTCGGGGGGGGGGGGGCAATTACACAAAAAAATTTAAACTTTTAAATCCCTTGATAGATATTCATTCAAGAATTTTAAATCCAAAAAAGCATGTTAATATTTGAAGAAACAGAAGAATTAAAAATTTCGGGGGGGGTGGGCAATTACACAAAAAATCTTTCAACTTTTAAACCCCTTGATAGATATTCATTCAAGAATTTTAAATCCAAAAAAGCATGTTTTTATTTGAAGAAATAGAAGAATTAAAAATTTCGGGGGGGGGGGGCAATTACACAAAAAAAATTTAAACTTTTAAATCCCTTGATAGATATTCATTCAAGAATTTTAAATCCAAAAAAGCATGTTAATATTTGAAGAAATAGAAGAATTAAAAATTTCGGGGGGGGGGGGGCAATTACACAAAAAAATTTAAACTTTTAAATCCCTTGATAGATATTCATTCAAGAATTTTAAATCCAAAAAAGCATGTTAATATTTGAAGAAACAGAAGAATTAAAAATTTCGGGGGGGGGGGGGCAATTACACAAAAAATCTTTCAACTTTTAAATCCCTTGATAGATATTCATTCAAGAATTTTAAATCCAAAAAAGCATGTTAATATTTGAAGAAACAGAAGAATTAAAAATTTCGGGGGGGGGGGGGGGGGCAATTACACAAAAAAAATTTAAACTTTTAAACCCCTTGATAGATATTCATTCAAGAATTTTAAATCCAAAAAAGCATGTTAATATTTGAAGAAACAGAAGAATTAAAAATTTCGGGGGGGGGGGGGGCAATTACACAAAAAAATTTAAACTTTTAAACCCCTTGATAGATATTCATTCAAGAATTTTAAATCCAAAAAAGCATGTTAATATTTGAAGAAACAGAAGAATTAAAAATTTCGGGGGGGGGGGGGCAATTACACAAAAAAATTTAAACTTTTAAATCCCTTGATAGATATTCATTCAAGAATTTTAAATCCAAAAAAGCATGTTAATATTTGAAGAAATAGAAGAATTAAAAATTTCGGGGGGGGGGGGGCAATTACACAAAAAAAATTTAAACTTTTAAATCCCTTGATAGATATTCATTCAAGAATTTTAAATCCAAAAAAGCATGTTAATATTTGAAGAAATAGAAGAATTAAAAATTTCGGGGGGGGGGGGGGGGCAATTACACAAAAAAAATTTAAACTTTTAAATCCCTTGATAGATATTCATTCAAGAATTTTAAATCCAAAAAAGCATGTTAATATTTGAAGAAATAGAAGAATTAAAAATTTCGGGGGGGGGGGGCAATTACACAAAAAAAATTTAAACTTTTAAACCCCTTGATAGATATTCATTCAAGAATTTTAAATCCAAAAAAGCATGTTAATATTTGAAGAAATAGAAGAATTAAAAATTTCGGGGGGGGGGGGGCAATTACACAAAAAAAATTTAAACTTTTAAATCCCTTGATAGATATTCATTCAAGAATTTTAAATCCAAAAAAGCATGTTTTTATTTGAAGAAATAGAAGAATTAAAAATTTGGGGGGGGGACGGGCAATTATACAAAAAATCTTTAAACTTTTAAACCCCTTGATAGATATTCATTCAAGAATTTTAAATCCAAAAAAGCATGTTATAGAAGAATTAAAAAATTTGGGGGGGGGGGGCTGCCGAATTTAAAAAAAACTCTGAAACAACGAATTTAGATTCTTATTAAGGGAAGGCTTTAGGGAAGAAACCAAATTGATATCTCTCCTGGTTAAAAAAAAATTTGAATTTGCCTCTCCGGCTCCGCCCTCTCTGTATTTCGCCAATCAGCGCTATCCCTGAGGCCTGATTGGTTCTTTCACACATCGGACACGGTTTTAAGGCAATTATATATAAGTATGATACTAGAAAAGAAATTATCATGAGAAATCTATAAAATAGGTTATTTGCCACTGGCCCTTAGAGGTAGTTGTTTCATGATCGATTCCCTGGTAGGAATTGCCAATGCTGACAATTGGCCGAACCTTGGGCCAGTTGTCATTTGCCAAGCCTTGAGTAGTGACCATTGGGCCAAGTCTGGTCCGAGGCTTGGCCCGATGGTATTATACAATTAAACCGAGCCTTTGGAAGACGAATGAACCAAGCCTGGACCGAGGCTTGGCCCAATGGTATTATATTATTAAACCGAGCCTTGGGAAGACGAATGGACCAAGCCTGGACCAAGGCTTGGCCCAATGATATTAAATTATTAAACCGAGCCTTGGGTAGTGACCATTGGGCCAAGCCTGGTCCGAGGCTTGGCCCAATGGTTAATTGACCCATCATATAATTTAAAAAAAAAAAAAATTAAATTAAATCAAGTACTATTAATTGAAAAAAACAGTAAAATATATTTTAAATCTGGTGATTGTTTGATAAAGTTTATTTAGCTAAAATAAAAGGCAAATCAAATAGCTTAAAAAAGAGTCATATCAATATAACAACTGTGTACGAGAGCGTAAAGGCATTGACAAATGACAAACAAAACCAAAAAGCCCGAGTTCAAATCTCTCGAGAAACAACTTTTTTTTCTCGAGGCTTAGATCGACCATCCATTGTTTTGTTTTCCAAGGCTTGGGCCAACCTTGGTTTTTTTGATTCTCGAGGCTTGGGCCAACCTTGGTTTTTTTATTCCCAAGGCTGGGTACATTGTTATCATTCCAAGGCTTGAACCAAGCCTCGCCCAATGGTTAGACAAGGCTTGCCCCAAACCTCGCCCAATGCTCGGCACGATTGGTCCAAGCCTGGCCCGAGGCTTGGCCCAATTGTGAATTCCTACCAGGGTTAGTGCAATTTTTAAACCGTATAGCGGAATCCCCGTTTATTTATCAGAAGTGTTAATTTAAATACTATAAATGAGCGGATAAGAAGTATTGTACAATACAAATACATAATATATAGATCTCTCTATAATATAGTATAGTTTTTTTTTTTTTTTTTTTTTTTTTCACCCAGTCTTTTCGGCAACTTAGGTCATTTAAGACTTTTGACGATAACCGTTATGAATATATATTATTATTTGGGGTCCAGGCATTCTTATTTAAGCCATTTGGTATCCAAATGCCTTAAATAAAATCATCGGACTGCCTGGGGTCCGAACCCGCGACGTTCGGTATAGAAGGTAGACACGCTACCAACTACTCCAAGCCCCAAGGGCATAGTATACTTAATATATGTATTATTATGCCCAATAATCATCATTATCTATAATACTTCCCCTAGCCTTTCTCATATGGTATAATCTACAAATGGGGGTTCGATTTTCTCAAAATTCGCTCCAACGATTTTGATAAAAATTCAAAAATCAATTATTTTTTATATTCTCTTTAAAATGTATATAGGCCTACATATTTTGTCATTGAAATCTTCTGAAGACCACTTCACTCTACACCATAGAAAAGATAGGAGAAATGGTTGCCATGGTAACAAAATATAAATATTTTCCCATACTTATAAATTTTACATCTTGAAATTCGAATGTACTCCACTGTTGGAAACTAAATACATGTAAATACACAAAAAATCTGGTGTGACAAGCACAGAACACAACTTTCTCTTGCCGAAGGGTAAGAGAAAGTTGTATGCTGTGCGACAGTCACACCAGATTTTTTCAAAATTGGGGAGGGGTCTTTTTCTTCGTTATCTAAAAAATTATAAGGCCTATAATTGCCCTCGGGGCATGGTGTAGGGGTTAGCGTGCTAACTTCGTATACCAAAAGTCGCGTGTGTGTGAATGTGAGTGTGAATGAGAAAAAAGTGTGAGTGTTTTTTTAATAAAAAAAGGCCTATATTTAAAAAAATCGTATTTAAAATAGTGAAATTTATCATAATATAATATGACTTAAAAAATGACAAATTACAAAAATTTTTTAAATACTTATTAGTTAAAGTATTAGATCTCGAGTGACGTATTTAATGTAAAAATTGTAACAGATCTACGATTCTACAGTAAGAAATACATACTAAATTTCATTGTTTTGGCTGGATGTGTTTATAAAATATCATGTTCATACATACCCACAGCCAATATAATGAATAATAGACCTATAAAAAAAAGTTTTTTTTTTTACTTATTACCTCAGGTTTTGTAATTGAATTACTCACCTGTAATTTACACCATAGAAGAATTTGAATATAAAAAGACAGACTTTTAAAGATAAAAACCAAACCAGATATTATTTTAAAAGAAGAAAAACCGGTATAGAGCGAGTTAGACAATTTGAATACTTCATTTTTCGTTGTGGACTTGTTAACCCACAAAACAATCTTCAAATCAAAATTTTTTTTGAATGATTCATTATTGTTTAATGATATTCTTTATTTTGATATTTTTAATAATCATAAATTCCACATATGAATAGTGAGTTTTCAAACTCTGTCATAATGAAGTATTATATGTAATTTATGATATTTCTCTGCTTCTCAAAATAATAATCAAATCCAACCGCACTATATAGGCCTAGTGAATAAATGAATATCATTAACTTTAAAATAGAAGTCGGGCCGTTTAAATTCAATTATTGGCAAAGCTATATGAAATATCGGAATATTAATTTTGAACTAATTGAACTCTATATTGCTCTTATCCATATTGATAAATTATACATAGAAAATGACAGGTTTTTTTTTATTTTGATTAGATGCTTTATTAAAATGTTAATTTTCGCAATTATATGAAAACAAATTACAAGTGTGGTTAAGATTCTAAAAACGATATAATCCCATTTATAATTGGAGGTGTTTGTGTTGTTAAATTGAGTCTGTTTGTGTTTGCTACTTACTTGGTTCACCTGAATAAGCAGTGAGAGTGAGAAAGGAAGAGAGGGAGGGAGAATTCCCTTCCTAATCGAGAAATTGATTTACCGATTCGGATTACGAATGAAACAGAGTACTTTCTTCGTCTGGTTTTCTTTGATCCCCAAAATCCCTTGAGCCCTTGGGGTAATGAGCCCCGCCCTCTTTTTACGCCATGCTAATTAATCAACAAGACCTGTCGAGAAGAAGACGCGAGTTGCTAAAGATGCCTCTAAGGGAGCCCGAGCAGCGTGCCGACTAATTAAAACTTTCTTCCTCAGAATTAATCGCTTCCTTTTGTGCCCGATGTTGTCAAGAATAACAAGTATAGGGAATGGATAATTACGGAAATCAAGTAAGAGTACATTTTAAAAGCATTAATATTATTTAACGAATGATTATTCCTCTAACTCGCAAAAATATTTGACGTAAAGAAACCAGAATATCTTAGAAATGTCTTTTAGTATTCTTGACTCGGTTCTAAACGTTCTAAAGACTGATATTAAACTCTTTAAAATTTAATGGTTTATCATTCAAGATTGTTTTTGCTAAAATTATTATCCCCAATTAATGAACTTATTCTTTTATAAAAGTTTTTATTTTATAAAAGAATAAGTTATAACAATCTTGAATGATGAACCATTGAATTTTAAAGAGTTTGATATCTACATAATTAAATATTTAATTATATAAATTTCCGTTTCGCGGCTCACGTACGGGATGGGATATATATAATATCTTAAATATTATGTATAATTTCTTATTTATTAGTTTGATATCTCTTTAAAATAATGATTATGTTTCCACACTTGAGGAAGCTCATGGCTAATCGGATAAGCTGTGGATTACGAACCTAAATATTTTTACTTTCTCTTACCTATGTATATATGTAATATATATATGGGGCATTCCACGCCAACTCGACCACTTCTGAACCCGACCATTTTTGATTTGGCTGAAAGTTTGTCATCTTTTTGTACCCTATTGAAAACGTGTTTGAGAATTTTTTCAGATTTTACGACCCAGCCAAAAAAAAGTTATAGCATTTTCAAAAAACATCGATTTTTTTTTTAAATAACCGTAAAACTGTCAAAAATTAACTTATCGGGACGATTTTTTTTTTGAAATTTTTGTCTTTAAATGTACTTTTCAGAAAAAAATATGACAAAATTTTACAGATTCATCTTGAACGTTTTTTTTGACATTTTCGTAAAAAAAACAAAAATTTCGGGATGAATGACACTTTTTTTTTAATTTTTTTTTTTTATAAAAAACTTTGATTTTTCTACAATTGCTCTGAAAATTTCAGAGTGGGATTATTTCGCTTTCTATTTTTTTTTATTTTTGAAAAAAAAAAAAATTTTTTTTTCTCCGCTTATTTGTCATGATGGTGCTCTTAAATTCTTCCAGGACTGTCCGAGATTCTAGAAAATTGAAGAAAAATAATAATAATAATAGTTAGGGGTGATGAAAGTCGAGAAAATTCCATTTATCCTGAAAAAATTAGAAATTAGTTGTGTATTCAACTACTGAAGTATTTGAAGCGTCAAGTAAAAGCTTAGAAACATGGGCGTAACTAGGGGAGTGCCAGGGGGTCTGGCTCTCCCCAGAAAGCTCCTTGCCCCAAGAAAAATTGAGAAAATATGGGGCTTTCCAGGCCCACCGGAAGATGGCTGGTCCCATGGCCCCCCCCCCCCTTCTATTTTTCTTGGGGCAAGGAGCTTTCTGGGGAGAGCCAGGCCCTCCTGGCACTCCCCAGTTACGCCCATGTTTCTAAGCTTTTACTTGACGCTTCAAATACTTCAGTAGTTGAATACACAACTAATTTCTAATTTTTTCAGGATAAATGGAATTTTCTCGACTTTCATCACCCCTAACTATTATTATTATTATTTTTCTTCAATTTTCTAGAATCTCGGACAGTCCTGGAAGAATTTAAGAGCACCATCATGACAAATAAGCGGAGAAAAAAAAAAATTTTTTTTTTCAAAAATAAAAAAAAAAATAGAAAGCGAAATAATCCCACTCTGAAATTTTCAGAGCAATTGTAGAAAAAATCAAAGTTTTTTATAAAAAAAAAAAAATTAAAAAAAAAGTGTCATTCATCCCGAAATTTTTGTTTTTTTTACGAAAATGTCAAAAAAAACGTTCAAGATGAATCTGTAAAATTTTGTCATATTTTTTTCTGAAAAGTACATTTAAAGACAAAAATTTCAAAAAAAAAATCGTCCCGATAAGTTAATTTTTGACAGTTTTACGGTTATTTAAAAAAAAAATCGATGTTTTTTGAAATGCTATAACTTTTTTTTGGCTGGGTCGTAAAATCTGAAAAAATTCTCAAACACGTTTTCAATAGGGTACAAAAAGATGACAAACTTTCAGCCAAATCAAAAATGGTCGGGTTCAGAAGTGGTCGAGTTGGCGTGGAATGCCCCATATATATATATAAAGTATTGGATTCATGTCAAAAATTCGATGTCGAGATTTTGATGGATCTTCACGTTTTGAGGTCCCCTGAATCCAAAAAAAGTGGTTTTCGCGACATGGTCTGTCTGTGTGTGTGTGTGTGTTCAATTTTAAGCATGAAGGAATTGAGCTACGAGGTTGAAATTCTATATTTAACTTAAACACCCCCCGGGACCGGAAAAATAAGCTTTTAATCAAAATCGGCCAAAGATTACTAGTACTTTACTGATGTACTTTTTCAGTTTTTTTCGATTTTCTCAAAATTTGCTCCAACGATTTTTTTTTAAATTCAAAAATCAATTATTTTTTAGATTCTCTTTAAAATGTATATTCTCATTTTGCGATTGAAATCTTCTGAAGACCACTTTACTCTTGTATTTCATAGGGAAGATAGGAGAAATGGTTGCCATGGTAACAAAATATAAATATTTTCCCATACTTATAAATTTTACATCTGAATTCAAATGTTCCCTACTGTCGGGAACTAAATATATGTCGACACAAAAAATCTGGTGTGACAAGCACAGTACACAACTTTCGATTACCGAAGGTAAGAGAAAGTTGTGTGCTGTGCGCCAGTCACACCAGATTTTTTTGCCTAAAAATCGAGTTTTTCGAGAAAAGAATTAATTTTGGAGTTAATTACTCGGGATTTTTTTATTTATTCTATTAGAGTTTTTCTTCCTGCACAAATTGACAACACATTTAGTCTGATCTGATTATCCGTTCGGAATCTACAGGGGTTTAAACTTTCAAATTAGAATTTACCGCAGCGCGGTAAAATAAAATAATAGGAAAAAAATAAATTGTGAAATCTTTAAGTGAAATCTTTAACTGAAAAATCATTCTTTCTAACCGTATATTCACCATAATTATACCTCTTAAAATAGAGGAGATATTCAAGCCATTAAACTTTTCCGTGCATGCCTCCCTAATAGGCCACTATAGGCACATGATTTGTAAGACGTTGTCAAGTCAAAACAATTCGAGTTTTAGTCCCGGTTTCTATAAAAAATTATTCAACATATTCAATGTCTCCTCTTGGGGTAGGAAAGTGGGAGTTAATCTCAAAATATTAGACGATCACTAAAGGTGCGTACACATCTGCGCTCTGCTCCGCTCGCGAGCACCATGTTCGTTAGATTAGTACGGGTTTGAGCAGCTCGCGAGCATCTCAAAACCCGTACTAATCTAACGAACATGGTGCTCGCGAGCGGAGCAGAGCGCAGATGTGTACGCACCTTAATAGTTAAAATAATTAATAAATAAATTTTTAATTGCTTTAGTTCATTTGTAAAAATAAATAATTCCTAAATTCACAACTGATTCAATTTTAAAAATCTGGTTTGATTGTTCACACAAGTTCGGGAAAGGAAAGTTCTGTGCTTGTCACATCAGATATTTTTGTATCGATGTATTTAGTTTAGGTAGTACAAAAAAGAATTCAAGATGAAAAATTATAAGATTGCTTGGACACTTATTTATTTATTTACATACATTACATGATGCATTGCTTGAACCCTTCAGGCTTGGAGCTACAAATGTTAATAAATAAATAAATACAGATCTTCGGGGACCCATTTATTTGAACTCAGGGATTCTCAAAATCTCAACTTCGAATTTTTGACATGAATGCAATACTTTCTCTCTATTATAGTGTATTAACATATATAGCTAAGAAAAAGGAGAAGCTTATATCAAATTTTTTTTCACATAAGGACTAACTAAAAATACTTAAAATAATATTTAAATTATTTAGTTAGATTTAAACTTTCTACGGTAGGCTCAAGTTGAAACATTATGAAAACATTATAAAATACACTAGTGTATTTTACCTTTCATATTTAAATTATTTATTCAGCTATATATTTTTCGGCATCTGTGGCTATTTCAACTGCGTCCATATTTATTTAAATCAATTACCAATCTTTGATGAATATTATTAATTTCTTGAAATTATTATTTTTTTAAATAATTTTATACACTTTATTTATAGTTCACTACTTTCTATAATACTTTATCAAAAATGATATATATTTATTTCCTAAAGGAAATCAAATTTTCACCTCGAATTGCTAAAAGAAAAATCCTTTGACCTAGATAATATTTGAGAAATAACTTGTCAGAATCATCTGTTACGAAATAAATGTAATTGAATTTTCTATCTGGG
The DNA here is from genome assembly GCA_023213315.1 of Euborellia annulipes. Lineage (NCBI taxonomy): Eukaryota > Metazoa > Arthropoda > Insecta > Dermaptera > Anisolabididae > Euborellia > Euborellia annulipes. The sequence goes on along the minus strand of JAKCPI010004487.1, from coordinate 1,846 downwards.
TTTATTCGGAAATATTTTACATTGGTTCCCATTTAAAAGAAAATTTGACCATTATATAATTCATTTGTCACTTGGTTTTTTAAATTCTTTTATAAATAATGTCTTTGAAATAAAATAAAATTTATTATTTATTATATAAGTATAAATAATTGAATCATGTGTAAGTCCTTGAAGAAGTGAGTAAGTAACCCTTTAGTTTAATAAATTAGTTCATATTTGGTTGCCTACCTTTCAGTAATCTAAAACCTTATTGTATTTTAATTAAAAGGTTTATTGTCATTTGCATTAATTGTTTATGAAAAGGATTTATTGTCCTTCACACGAATGAAATAGTTGTGAATGTGCCAAATTGGTCACCTAACTCTTAGGCGAAACAGTTTCAATAATTACTTATTTTGCGTACATTGTTAATTATTTCAAGAAAAATTCTAAATAGTTATTTATACAAAATTTAAAAATGCTCTACGCTCAAGTTTTAATCCCGCATTCTACCTTCTAAAAATCTACCTAAATTTATCTGCTGAAAAAATATTCAATAAATAAAATTTAATTTTAATATTTTTGAAAATGCTTAATTTATTATGTACTCAAACTCAATTGATGATTCAACAAAATTTTAAATATTAAGGTTTTTATGTTACATTCCCTAAATTGGTGATTTATTCAATTATTACTGGTACTGCCCGTACGGAAAAAATGTGGCAAAAAATATAAGCTTAAAAATGTAAGCTAGGTCATATTTTAGGTTATAAGCAAATATATAAGCAAGAATATATAACATTTTAGCGTTTTATTATAAGTTCAAACTTATAAGCCTAGGCTTATATTTTATATTATAATTCTCAGGATATAATCTTACGCTTATAATTTAAATTATAAATTTTAAAATATAATTTATGGTTATAATCTATATATAATATAACCCCTTGTCGATGGCGGGGTAATTACCCCTCTCTCCCCCCTTCTTTCTCTGCTATTTTCGCTTTCTTGATTTATTTTATCTAAAACTCGTAGACATTCACTTTTATAAATTAAAATCTCGAAATTGATAAACGTTTTAAAAATTAAATGATGTTGAATTTTGCATCGTGATATATCACGATATAAAAATAAGACATAACATTATATGATAAAATTATCTTTAGGTTGACAGCTTTATTTGTAGAAACATAATTTTCTGAAAAAAATTGATTGATAAAAACAATAAATATAAAAAAAAAAAACAATGCTTTAGATAAATACATACCGGTACATACAAATATTTTTCCCTTTTCATTTTTATAATATATAGATTATTTTAACGGTTAATTATTCATGAACTTAAGATTTTTTGTGAATCATATCCTTTCCGGGACTCTCCCGGAACACAGACAAAAAATTTACGCCGATATTTTAGAATTCAAAATGTAAATAAATAAAAAATCGTAAACATGGGTAAATATTTATATTTTGTTACTATGGCAACTATTTCTCCTAATTTTTATTTTTTTCTTATTTTACCGGTTAATTATTAATAAGTACCCTCGTAAGAAACTAAAGAGTCACTGTACTATCATGAATATGTATAATGCAGTCATATTTGCGAATATAATTACAATTATAATAAAAAATTATATCTTTGGGTATACTATAATATAATCCAAAATATAATTTCCGAGACATATAAAAAGTTATATCTATTGGTTATAATTCAAATTATATCCGATTATAATTTTTCTTATAAGTTAATATATAATTTGAAGAATATAAGTTTCAGGTCATATTTCTGCTTATAAGTGAGGATATAAGCAATTATAAGTGCTTATATTCGCTTATATTTTAGGGCATATACTATTTCCGTACGGGT
>JAKCPI010004486.1:0-12992 GCA_023213315.1 Euborellia annulipes | reverse complement strand
CACTTGAAAAGAACAATAAAATCCCTGTAATTTTTTTTAAGCATCAAACAAAACGATAAATAAACAAAAGGCTCTTTAGATTTCTTAATCGAGCCTATAATATCATCCATCACACGGTAATGTAGGGATTTGATGTTAAAGTCTTCGCCGTTACAGATCGTAAATGGTAGGAAAAAAGCAAGATTTTGCTTTCTATAAGTTTGGCACTCTAAAATGATCAAAAGATTTTTCGATTAGCTCCAGTGGTCCACTAGAAGGGACACCGTAGTTGTTAAATCTTCTAGTTATTAACAAAAGAATGTCTTGAGTAATTTAATTTGAAAATTAATTAATTAATTCATCATTTGACCTGCCTATTTTTTAAATCAATACCCCAACTAATTTGTATAATGATAGAAAAGATGGAATATATTATTAATTATTTAAAATGATTGTTAGTATGGGTGGGACAAGCGCACAAAGTGAAGACCTACAATCATGTTAAATATAATCTATCTATAACTAGTAAAGTATATATTATTCAAATATATAGATTTCAGGAAATATTTTAAAAATATTATTACGTAAGTTAATAAGAACAAGTTGGGCCTCTGGACTCAGGCGCAGTCCTTTTTTTTTCTTTTGGAGGGGGGAGGGGGAAATTTTTGTTGAACCATGTTGGAGAGAGAGGGGGGAGGGCGAAACAATATTTTTTTTTTTAACCACAGAAACGCCACTGTGTGGACCATAGAAGTGCCTCTCGAACTAGAATCAGGGCTCCGTTTCCTGTTCCAAGAGACAAAATCTATTTCTATTAAATTGGCTACCCATCAATTTACTAGGTATTTATGAAAAATGGTAAGCAATTAATTTAAAAAAATTTTCATCTGAATAGCTAGACCAATCTATAGAACTATAACATTGTCCAATGTTAAACAATGAATGATATAGAGATTTTATTAAGAAAAATTAAGTCTAATGAAAAAATTCTGGATTTCCAGGAATTTCTTTTGCCCCTTAATACTAATCTATATAAATGATATCTTAAATATCACTCCCAGAAAATTCTCCCGGAAAATATTTAAAAAAACTCCATGAAAATCTGCTGAGAGTTTCGGAGATAGACAAACTTTACCTTTTACATAGGGGTAGATTTACTTATTTGGAAAAGAGGCTGACTAAGATGATTTTTGTAAAGATTATATTTAATTTATTAAGGGGCTACGGGAGTTAAGATGTTACGCATGTTTTTCCCGATAAGATGGCGTTGTGTCTCATAAAAAGTATGCCCAAATATCAAGTAATTCAAAATTTTGCCAAAGAAATGTCAAAATGGTAGCTAATAATATTTAATGAATTTGGTTGATTTTCATTGATCTTTTAACAATAAATACTTTATAAATGTTATTATATATTATGTATCTTTTATAAAAGCATAAAAATATATAAATATAGGCCAGATATAGAGTCAATACTATATCATCTGTTAGACTAGCCTGCCATCTATTGCAAGAATGCTGAACTAATTTGACAGTTGAATTTTAAATAAATCATCTAAGCTTATTTAAAAAATTTCTTAATTAATTTCTTAATTAATATGTGATTAATAATAACAAATAACAATAAATTCATTTTTAAATTTAAAAAAAATTAAAGATATTGGGACAGATTGTTTTTTTTGATTTGCTTGATAACAAAAAAATTAATTATGATAATTTTTTTAATAAGTCATTAAAAAAATTATAGCTCGATGTCCCAATAATATCTTATGATTTAATTCATTTAAAAAAAACCGCATTGAAAAATTCCTTATAGAGGTCTAATAGTCTAGTTTTTTTTTTTTTTAAAGTACGTTTAGACATCGCTCTGAACTCCCCTTAAAGCTTTTGTGGTTTGTATTTTTATTATTATTAATATGAGAATTTTTAAATATAGATCTATTTAATATTAATTATTTATTAAGAAAATATATACTGTACAACGCGCAGGGACGTATATAGAAATTTTTCGGGGGGGGGGGGCAAACTCAAAAATTTTTCTGAGGAAAATTTTTTTTTAAGAAACTATCTTTTTTTCACACGAAATTTTTTGAGGAACATTTTTTCTATCGCGGAACCAAAGTTATCCATCCTGCGGAAAAATTTATTGCGCTGATGTCTGTATATCCCTATATATGTATATGTGTTTGGGAAATTTCGGGGGGGGGGCCCTCGCCCCACGCCTTAAATACGCCTGGTACAACGTTTCAAGGGTGTAATTGTACTTGAAAACTACTGCAGAATAAGCAGTCAAAACGTTGTACAATATTTATATTTTAATATATAATTGATACAAAATGTGGTTTAAAATTAATATAAATTTATTTTAAAAAAAAATATTAAAAATTTCACTTTAGAAAGCAACATACTAAAGATAAACACGAGTTACTAGATTTATCAAGTTGCTTCTCTCTTCACTTTTTTCCATATGCCATTAAATTATTCCTTCCTCTCCCACTTCAAGGACTTGCATCGTTTTTCTAAGCCATTTGTCTGCGGTATTAATGATAAAGATTTTTTTTGATTTTTTGATTTTTTTTGATTTTTTTTTTTTTTTTTTTTTTTTTTTTGATTTTTTTTTTTTTTGATTTTTTTTTTTTTTTTTTTTTTTTTTTTGGTTTGTTTGTTTATTTTTAATTGTCTTGTTTTCTTCTTGTTTTGTTTTCTTCTTGTTTTGTTTTTCTTCTTGTTTTGTTTTTGTTTTCTTCTTGTTTTGTTTTTTGTTTTCTTCTTGTTTTGTTTTTATTTTCTTCTTGTTTTGTTTTTGTTTTCTTCTTGTTTTTGTTTTTGTTTTCTTCTTGCCCGTTTATTGCTATGTGACTGTTTTGTATGGTTTTGGGTTTTGTTTTTATATTGCTTTGTTTTGGGGTAAGGTTCTTTTTTTTTTTTTTTTTTGTATATTATTTCTTATTTATGTATGTAATCATGTACTTTTTTATTTTTTACTGCTTTCTGTTTGTATCACTTTTTTGTAAAATGTATGTATAAGAATTGTTAAAAAAAAAGAATTGTAAAGCCGAAAGGTTAAAAAAAAAAAAAATGTAAAAATTTGTAAGACCCTATGGCTAGCAAGGCCAAGGTTAAAATAAAAAAAAAAAAAAAATGATAAAGATAAAAATATACTAACAAGAATGTCACCCAAAAGGTGTATGCCCATCCCTGAAACTTTTTTCATCTAAATTAATCTTTAGATGGGTTTAACAAAATGCACCAAGTTTCAAAAGAATCGGCGATTCACCTTTGGGTGACATTCCTGTAAGAATAAAAATCATGAATTAGTTTTTTCTTATTGAATGATTTATTAAATTCGATTCCTTGCATTTTAGAAATAATATAAAATAGATGAGTGCATTTCTTCTTAACGCGACTAGTATTGAAAATAAGTGGAGGTAATGAAAGCTTTATTGGTCATTTTTCGTAAAAGCTTAAAAAAAATATTTTGATTTTTTCAAGTTGGTAAACTGAAGGACGAACTCAAGTAGAAAAACTCCTAACTCTTTCCTCGCTCTTCAGAGGCTTTTTCTTTTTAAGGGCTCCCGTGTATCCGCAAACATTCCTCAGGGCCCTTCGTCCTTCTCCCCGCCCTTGTCAAACTCTTGAGAAACACTCGATTAAGGATCATTAAAGTTCATAGACGAGCCTCGTTAAACTCACCAACAAGAGTCCCAACTTCTCATTTAGAAAACCTCTTGACCTCAACACATAATTTTTCTGATATCCATATTTTCTTTCAATAATTTGTCTTTTATTCATTTTTCAACTAAAAAAAAGTTACAATTTCTTAAAAAAAAAAAAAAAAAAAATGTCTAACAATGCGTATAAAAGTTAGAGAAATTATTTTAATTTCCAATTTAATTCAAGCAAAAGTTTTTTTTAGTAAAGTTTCTTTTTTTTAATTTAATTTTTATTAAAAGTTTAAACCTTTTAATAGATGGGGGTTAAACATAAAACAAAGATATTAATTTTAAAGGAGATTAGCTAAATAGAATAACCATAAGCAGATTTATAAATCGAAATAAATAAAATATGAAAGTGTATGTGAAAAAAAAAAAATTGAATTTTTCTAATCGCGTTCAATAAGAAAGGAGCTACTGTTCTTTAGAGGTAGAGAGCAAAGCAAGCTCTATTTCATAAATAAATTTATCAATTGTCTCTATAATAATCTCCGATATTGATATGTCAAAAAAAAAAATATTTTTTTTATCAAATGTGAAATTTTTCAATATCAAATATATTGGAAATATCAGTTTTTTAGAATTTATAATAGAACTAGCTGTGGTAGCCGTGCCTTCTGCTCGTCTTTCCAGCTAAGTCCTGGGGGGGGGGCATCTCGAGATGTGATTAGTACACGACTGTACCTACAACAGAAGTTTTGTTTTTGAACTTGTGATTTTTTATGAATTTAAACCTCCAGGGACTTACACTCATAAAAAATTTCATTAAAATCGGTCCAGCCGTTTAGGAGAAGTTCAGTGACATACATACACACACACTTACAAAGGAATTATATATATAAAGATAATGACAGTGTACAGATTCGAAGGTGTATACTTTTTTTTTTTTTTTTATTAAATAAGAGTAGAATAATTTTCGACTATCTTTTGTGAATTTATAAAATTTATATAGCGAGAAAATTCAATTTATTCATAATGAGTTTAATTTCGCTCCAAGTTATAATAAATTTCTGTTTATCAAAATTCTAAGCTCACGTAAAGAGATATATTTTATGGCTAATGAATTAATTTTCCAATTTAATCGCTTAATGACTCAATACAAATAATAATTAAAGCAAAATCAACCTTAGAGGTTGGATCAAATTATTAATGAACTTTAAATGCTTCTCCTAAAGTTTAAATGTACATAAATACAGATATATTGGAGTTTCTCTTGCAGACATCTATTTAACCCTTAACGAAAACTTTTAATCTATCCATAAGATCAACAATTTATCGTCTACATTAAAATTCGCTTCTTTTTTTTTAAAGGGAAAAGAAAAGAACGCGAAGCAAGTGAAAATCTTTAGTATCCTTTTTAATGCTTTTCGGAGAACAATAAACATTTTTTTAGCTAAGATTGGAGTTTGTTAGGGATGCACACCATTAAGTCTGATGCCAGATATTTATATAAATCATTCAACCAGAAAAAAAAAACTAGACTATTATTAATATAGCCTATTTGAGATATAATAACTATTCCAATTTTATAAAAAAAAAAATACTATCAGTCTTAGAAAGAGTTCTTTTCATTCACATTTACACTCACACCAAGGACGGATAAAGGGGGGTAAAGAGGGGTAATTACTCCCCCCCCACTGAGAATAATTTTTTTTTTTTTTGGAAAAAAATTTTATTTTTAATGTAAAATTTTAAAAATTAAATTTGATTTATATACAGGACTATATTCTGGTAAACAAGTACAGAATGCGCCTTTAAATTACCGAAATTAAGAAAAATTGTGTGCTGTGCGACCAGTCACACCAGATTAACCGCCCCGCCCCCACCCCTCCGAGAAACCTCTCTGGATTCGCCCTTGACTCACACACTTTGGCAATAATCGTTGATTAAGGTGCGCGTCTCGGGGTGCTAATTTTGGGAGATTCCAGCGGCCACAATTTTGAAGCTATCGACCTCAAATTTTTTTTTAAAAAATTAAAAGCTATTTAAATTTGATGAATTTTATTTTGTCCAAATCCTCTTGGATAAAGCTATTTAAAATATCTACAACTTATACAAGCCTCTTCTTTGATTTTCAAAAAAAAACTTTTTTTTAGATTAATCGCATTAAAGAAAAGATATTAAAAAAATCGCTCTATATCTTATAGATAATTAAATTAGTAATCATTGTGTTAAAAAAATAATTAATTTTTTAGCTTTAATTAATTAGCTGGAATCTTTAAAATGAAATGGAATAAATCCCTTGTATTCTTATGGGAAAAACTAACGCCATCTCTTGCCGCCTCGAGTAACTCGGTAGTGAAAGGTCTTCTAACGGCTTTTCGAGACGCACACCTTAAATAATATATATACTTGGGGTCCAGGCATTCTTATTTAAGCCATTTAGTATCTAAATGGCTTAAATAAAATCATCGGACTGCCTGGGATCCGAACTCGCGACCCTTGGTATACAAGGCCAACACGTTAACCCTACATCAAGCCCAAGAGCAGAAGAGTTCTTATTAAATAACTAATGAAAAGAAATCAATTAGTTGTTGATGTAGTCGAGAACTCATTAAAATCAATCAACAAATAAATTTAAATATATAAAAGGAATTTGAATGATAGATCATCAAGAGGCGAGAAGAGATGCTGATAGACAAATAAAGAAGAAATACTGGACCGAAAATCTCGATTCTAGCACGGACTTGAATTAATAAAAAGCCAAAGCACTCGGGCTATTAAGGGAAGGCGGAACGAACCGAGATGGAATTTCAGACGCCACATTTGGCTTGAGGCAAAACCAGGCATACAAAACTAGCATAGTAAGTAGAGAAAAATGAGAGAGAGAAAAAAAATGTATGATCAAACAAATGGAGATAATTCACTCTGATGCACCCCCATCGTGGTTATTTAAATTATTATCTTCAATCATTTTCATATCGAAATTGATAAAAATGGAATTGTCTGCTCTGATATTGCCTAGCAGCGAAATGTCATTTTAATTAAGTTTGTTTGCCTTTCTCGCGTGGGAGATGCCGGAAAAAAAAAGCAATCTCAGCAATGAAAAGGATTCAGATCAGAAAAATAATAAAGAATGATAATTTTATTTTAGAATATGATCATTTAATTAGAGTAATTCAATTTTATTTTTTATAATCAAATAATTTTTGATGAGACATTCGTTCGTTGATCATCACGAGGAAAATAAATGTTTTGAATTCGAAATATGATACAACAATTTTCTCAATGTCTATCTATCTATCTATCAGTATACAAGATAACTCATGAAAGAAACATTTATCAAGAGAAAACTTGAAACAAACATTTACAGCTAAGTGGAGTGGATGAAAAGTTGGGGATAAAAAAAAATAAATCTGAAAAGTGAGAGGGAATTTATTATTAGAATAAGAAATTATTATTGTTTTATATGAAAAAATACTAGAAAAGAAATTATCATGAGAAATCTATAAAATAGGTTATTTGCCACTGGCCCTTAGAGGTAGTTGTTTCATGATCGATTAGTGCTGAATTTTAAACCGTATAGCGGAATCCCCGTTTATTTATCAGAAGTGTTAATTTAAATACTATAAATGAGCGGATAAGAAGTATTGTACAATACAAATACATAATATATATAATATAGTATAGTTTTTTTTTTTTTTTTTTTTTTTTTTTCACACAGTCTTTTCGGCAACTTAGGTCATTTAAGACTTTTGACGATAACCGTTATGAATATATATTATTATTTGGGGGTCCAGGCATTCTTATTTAAGCCATTTGGTATCCGAAATGCCTTAAATAAAATCATCGAACTGCCTGGGGGGTCCGAACCCGCGACGTTCGGTATAGAAGGTAGGCACGCTACCAACTACTCCAAGCCCCAAGGGCATAGTATACATAACCATATGTATTATTATGCCCAATAATCATCATTATCTATAATACTTCCCCTAGCCTTTCTCATATGGTATAATCTACAAATGGGGGTTGGATTTTCTCAAAAATTCGCTCCAACGATTTTGATAAAAATTCAAAAAATCAATTATTTTTTATATTCTCTTTAAAATGTATATAGGCCTACATATTTTGTCATTGAAATCTTCTGAAGACCACTTCACTCTCTCTACACCATAGAAAAGATAGGAGAAATGGTTGCCATGGTAACAAAATATAAATATTTTCCCATACTTATAAATTTTACATCTTGAAATTCGAATGTACTCCACTGTTGGAAACTAAATACATATAAATACACAAAAAGTCTGGTGTGACAGCACAGAACACAACTTTCTCTTGCCTAAGGGTAAGAGAAAGTTGTATGCTGTGCGACAGTCACACCAGATTTTTTCAAAAATGGGGAGGGGTCTTTTTTCTTCGTTATCTAAAAAATTATAAGGCCTATAATTGCTCCTCGGGGCTTGGTGTGTAGGGGTTAGCGTACTAACTTCGTATACCAAAAGTCGCGTGTGTGTGAATGTGAGTGTGAATGAGAAAAAAGTGTGAGTGTTTTTTTAATAAAAAAAGGCCTATATTTAAAAAAAATCGTATTTAAAATAGTGAAATTTATCATAATATATTATGACTTAAAAAATGACAAATTACAAAAATTTTTTAAATACTTATTAGTTAAAGTATTAGATCTCGAGTGACGTATTTAATGTAAAAATTGTAACAGATCTACGATTCTACAGTAAGAAATACATACTAAAAATTTCATTGTTTTGGCTGGATGTGTTTATAAAATATCATGTTCATACATACCCACAGACAATATAATGAATAATAGACCTATAAAAAAAAGTTTTTTTTTACTTATTACCTCAGGTTTTGTAATTGAATTACTCACCTGTAATTTACACCATAGAAGAATTTGAATATAAAAAGACAGACTTTTAAAGATAAAAACCAAACCAGATATTATTTTAAAAGAAGAAAAACCGGTATAGAGCGAGTTAGACAGATTCTGAATACTTCATTTTTCGTTGTGGACTTGTTAACCCACAAAACAATCTTCAAATCAAAATTTTTTTTGAATGATTCATTATTGTTTAATGATATTCTTTATTTTGATATTTTTAATAATCATAAATTCCACATATGAATAGTGAGTTTTCAAACTCTGTCATAATGAAGTATTATATGTAATTTATGATATTTCTCTGCTTCTCAAAATAATAATCAAATCCAACCGCACTATATAGGCCTAGTGAATAAATGAATATCATTAACTTTAAAATAGAAGTCGGGCCGTTTAAATTCAATTATTGGCAAAGCTATATGAAATATCGGAATATTAATTTTGAACTAATTGAACTCTATATTGCTCTTATCCATATTGATAAATTATACATAGAAAATGACAGGTTTTTTTTTTTTATTTTGATTAGATGCTTTATTAAAATGTTAATTTTCGCAATTATATGAAAACAAATTACAAGTGTGGTTAAGATTCTAAAAACGATATAATCCCATTTATAATTGGAGGTGTTTGTGTTGTTAAATTGAGTCTGTTTGTGTTTGCTACTTACTTGGTTCACCTGAATAAGCAGTGAGAGTGAGAAAGGAAGAGAGGGAGGGAGAATTCCCTTCCTAATCGAGAAATTGATTTACCGATTCGGATTACGAATGAAACAGAGTACTTTCTTCGTCTGGTTTTCTTTGATCCCCAAAATCCCTTGAGCCCTTGGGGTAATGAGCCCCGCCCCTCTTTTTACGTCATGCTAATTAATCAACAAGACCTGTCGAGAAGAAGACGCGAGTTGCTAAAGATGCCTCTAAGGGGCCCGAGCAGCGTGCCGACTAATTAAAACTTTCTTCCTCAGAATTAATCGCTTCCTTTTGTGCCCGATGTTGTCAAGAATAACAAGTATAGGGAATGGATAATTACGGAAATCAAGTAAGAGTACATTTTAAAAGCATTAATATTATTTAACGAATGATTATTCCTCTAACTCGCAAAAATATTTGACGTAAAGAAACCAGAATATCTTAGAAATGTCTTTTAGTATTCTTGACTCGGTTCTAAACGAACTGATATTAAACTCTTTAAAATTTAATGGTTTATCATTCAAGATTGTTTTTGCTAAAATTATTATCCCCAATTAATGAACTTATTCTTTTATAAAAGTTTTTATTTTATAAAAGAATAAGTTATAACAATCTTGAATGATGAACCATTGAATTTTAAAGAGTTTGATATCTACATAATTAAATATTTAATTATATAAATTTCCGTTTCGCGGCTCACGTACGGGATGGGATATATATAATATCTTAAATATTATGTATAATTTCTTATTTATTAGTTTGATATCTCTTTAAAATAATGATTATGTTTCCACACTTGAGGAAGCTCATGGCTAATCGGATAAGCTGTGGATTACGAACCTAAATATTTTTACTTTCTCTTACCTATGTATATATGTAATATATGTATATAGAGAGAGAAAGTATTGGATTCATGTCAAAAAATTCGATGTCGAGATTTTGATGGATCTTCACGTTTTGAGGTCCCCTGAATCCAAAAAGTGGTTTTCGCGACATGGTCTGTCTGTGTGTGTGTGTGTGTTCAATTTTAGCATGAAGGAATGAGCTACGAGGTTGAAATTCTATATTTAACTTAAACACCCCCCGGGACCGGAAAAATAAGCTTTTAATCAAAATCGGCCAAAGATTACTAGTACTTTACTGATGTACTTTTTCAGTTTTTTTCGATTTTCTCAAAATTTGCTCCAACGATTTTTTTTTAAATTCAAAAATCAATTATTTTTTAGATTCTCTTTAAAATGTATATTCTCATTTTGCGATTGAAATCTTCTGAAGACCACTTTACTCTTGTATTTCATAGGGAAGATAGGAGAAATGGTTGCCATGGTAACAAAATATAAATATTTTCCCATACTTATAAATTTTACATCTGAATTCAAATGTTCCCTACTGTCGGGAACTAAATATATGTCGACACAAAAAATCTGGTGTGACAAGCACAGTACACAACTTTCGATTACCGAAGGTAAGAGAAAGTTGTGTGCTGTGTCTTTCAATCACACCAGATTTTTTGCCTAAAAATCAGAGTTTTTCGAGAAAAGAATTAATTTTGGAGTTAATTACTCGGGATTTTTTTATTTAACCTATTAGAGTTTTTCTTCCTGCACAAATTGACATCACATTTAGTCTGATCTGATTATCCGTTCGGAATCTCAGGGGTTTAAACTTTCTAAATAGAATTTACCGCGGAAGGGTAAAATAAAAATAATAGGAAAAAAATAAATGGTGAAATCTTTATGAAATCTTCTTTAATTAAAAATCATTCTTTCTAACCGTATATTCAACATAATTATACCTCTTAAAAATAGAGGAGATATTCAAGCCATTAAACTTTTTTCGTGCATGCCTCCCTAATAGGCCACTTCATAGGGCATTATGTGGATTTTGTAAGACGTTGTCAAGTCAAAACAATTCGAGTTTTAGTCCCAGTTTCTATATAAAAAATTATTCAACATATTCAATGTCTCCTCTTGGGGTAGGGAAAGTGGGAGTTAATCTCAAATTATTAGACGATTTCTAAAGGTGTACCGGGGTTTCCTCAGAAATAAGCACATGTTCGCTAGATTAGCACGGGTTTGAGCAGCTCGCGAGCATCCTTAAAACCCGTACTAATCTAACGAACATGGTGCTCGCGAGCGGAGCAGAGCGCAGATGTGTACGCACCTTAATAGTTAAAATAATTAATAAATAAATTTTTGAATTTCAAGCTTTAGTTCATTTGTAAAAATAAATAATTCCTAAATTCACAACTGATTCAATTTTAAAAATCTGGTTTGATTGTTCACACAAGTTCGGAAAGGAAAGTTCTGGTGCTTGTCACATCAGATATTTTTGTATCGATGTATTTAGTTTAGGTAGTACAAAAAAAGAATTCAAGATGAAAATTATAAGATTGCTTGAACACTTATTTATTTATTTACATACATTACATGATGCATTGCTTGAACCCTTCAGGCTTGGAGCTACAAATGTTAATAAATAAATAAATACAGATCTTCGGGGACCCATTTATTTGAACTCAGGATTCTCAAAATCTCAACTTCGAATTTTTGACATGAATGCAATACTTTCTCTTAATTATAGTGTATTAACATATATAGCTAAGAAAAAGGAGAAGCTTATATCAAATTTTTTTCACATAAGGACTAACTAAAAATAATAAATAATATTTAAATTATTTAGTTAGATTTAAACTTTCTACGGTAGGCTCAAGTTGAAACATTATGAAAACATTATAAAATACACTAGTGTATTTTACCTTTCATATTTAAATTATTTATTCAGCTATATATTTTTCGGCATCTGTGGCTATTTCAACTGCGTCCATATTTATTTAAATCAATTACCAATCTTTGATGAATATTATTAATTTCTTGAAATTATTATTTTTTAAATAATTTTATACACTTTATTTATAGTTCACTACTTTCTATAATACTTTATCAAAAATGATATATATTTATTTCCTAAAGGAAATCAAATTTTCACCTCGAATTGCTAAAAGAAAAATCCTTTGACCTAGATAATATTTGAGAAATAACTTGTCAGAATCATCTGTTACGAAATAAATGTAATTGAATTTTCTATCTGGGTTTATTCGGAAATATTTTACATTGGTTCCCATTTAAAAGAAAATTTGACCATTATATAATTCATTTGTCACTTGGTTTTTTAAATTCTTTATAAATAATGTCTTTGAAATAAAATAAAATTTATTATTTATTATATAAGTATAAATAATTGAATCATGTGTAAGTCCTTGAAGAAGTGAGTAAGTAACCCTTTAGTTTAATAAATTAGTTCATATTTGGTTGCCTACCTTTCAGTAATCTAAAACCTTATTGTATTTTAATTAAAAGGTTTATTGTCATTTGCATTAATTGTTTATGAAAAGGATTTATTGTCCTTCACACGAATGAAATAGTTGTGAATGTGCCAAATTGGTCACCTAACTCTTAGGCGAAACAGTTTCAATAATTACTTATTTTGCGTACATTGTTAATTATTTCAAGAAAAATTCTAAATAGTTATTTATACAAAATTTAAAAATGCTCTACGCTCAAGTTTTAATCCCGCATTCTACCTTCTAAAAATCTACCTAAATTTATCTGCTGAAAAAATATTCAATAAATAAAATTTAATTTTAATATTTTTGAAAATGCTTAATTTATTATGTACTCAAACTCAATTGATGATTCAACAAAATTTTAAATATTAAGGTTTTTATGTTACATTCCCTAAATTGGTGATTTATTCAATTATTACTGGTACT